>LUFD01005569.1:8702-52271 GCA_003025255.1 Cordyceps pruinosa
AGGGACGTCGTACATCGGGAAGGGCACGTACGCCCACACCCGCTGCAAGCACCTGAACCGCGACAGACGCTCCGTGCTCACGTGGCTCATGTCCGGCTCGCTGGCGCCGCCTGCAAACATGGGCGGGATCCTTTCGACCCCCTCGCCGCCGAGGAAAAGGTAAAAGTCGTCACACAGCGCAGAGGCGTGTTTCGTTTCCTGGTGCCGCGGGCCGAGGGCCGTCGCCCGCTTCCTGAACACCTCCTGCATGAGCTCGAAGGCCTCCTTGACGTTTTGCTGCCAGAAGAGCGCCAGAGAGAGGTTGAAGATGCTGTCCAGGGTGGAAACGTGGCCCCGTCCGAGAAGCTGCTCTTTGCCCCGGACGGCTGCCCAGTGCAGCGCGACGGCCCGGTGCAGCACCTTCAGCTTTCGATGCACAAGACCCAAGTAATCCAGGGCGTCAAGCTTGAAAATCTTGTCTTCGAGGCCGTCTATCTCGCCGTACGCGTCCAGCGCTCGCTGAAAGAAGCGTCCTGCGTCTTCTGGCTGGTCGTCGTGAAGATGGAGGCATCCGAGATTGTGCAGCACGTCTAGCTGCAGTCGGCGAGAGGCCTCCCCGTCCCGGCCGCTGCTGGGCGAGCTCAGCACTTGCCGGTAAAGCTCCTTTGCCTCTTCGTGTCTCTCCTGGCGCCGACGCAGCGCACCCAGGACGCACATGGTACTCAGCGCCGCAAAGCTGCCCGGTCCGAGCGATGCCCGCTGGAGCGAGAGCGCGCGCTCGAGCAGAGGCTCGGCTGCGTCCAGGTCCTCCTGGTCCAGGGCGAGGTTTCCCAGCCGGTACATTGCCGCTGCGGCCGCGACCTCGCTCGTAGCCAGCCTCTCAATCTCCTCGCGCAGGTACTTTGCGGCGTGCAGGCGAAGACGACCCTGCGTCATCCACCAAAACGGCTCGTCGCGGCGCGGTACGTGCGAAGCAATGCAGTGCAGGGCCAGCCTCGCCAGGCTCTCGTCCCGCTCGGCATTCAGCACATGGACAGCCCACGCGTGCACGCAGGCGTGCATGCTGTAGCCGCCCGCCCCCGGGGCCTCGGACATCCACGGGTTGGGCTCGACGATGCCGAACTGACTCAGCACGCGCATTGCCTGGTGGAAGCAGAGCTCGTCACTCAGACGGGCGAACTAATCGGGGCTGCCGGGGATCTCTTGCTTGAGCAGCTCGAACCACACGTCGTCCTTATCGAGATACGCCCAGAGGCGCACCAGATTGGCCGACAGGCCGTTGCGCTGCTCTATGGCGCTCAAGGTCACGTTCCAGCTCGAGTACAGCATGCGATCCTGGTACGAATTCAGCTCTGGCGTCGTTTCGAGCAAGCCCAGCCATCTTTCCTCGTAAAGCCGCACATAGTCGGCGCAGGAGATGGCCGTTTGACGAAGATAGGCCCCTGCCGTGGCCAGCGCCAGAGGAAGCCCGTCCAGTCGCTGCACGATTGCTCGCGCATTTGGATCTAATGTAACGTCAGCCAGTGATTGCGCTCTCGCGTTGGTGCCGCACTGTACCTTGAGCTATGTCAGTTATGTCAGTTATGTCAGTTATGTCAGTTATATTAGTTATGTTAGTTATGTTAGTTATGTAGTTATGTTAGTTATGTCAGTTATGTCAGTTATGTCAGTTATGTCAGTTATGTCAGTTATGTCAGTTATGTCAGCTATGTTAGCTTTGTCAGCGATGTCGGCTCTTTCAGAGGCCCTTGACAATACTTCCAGCGCCTCACTCTCCTCGGTCATCTTCCTCAGGTGCACATATCGACCAAGCTTGATGTACGGCGAGCGCGTCGTAATCAGGACACAGCCGTGCTGGGCCTCTGGCAGGTATCTTGAGATGTCCACTCCCGAGGCGTCCGGGGTCGTGCTCCCGCTCTGCCGCGGCGTGTCAAGATTGTCGAAAATCAGAAGCCAGCGTGTGTTGCGCGTCCAGCTGAGCCACCTCCCAATGTCGCGAATGGCGTCATCGACAGTCTGCCCCATGCCCTCGCGAACGCGCGCGAATGGGTGCTTGAGCTGGAGCCGCCGCGCCATGCGCATGAAGCTCTGCTTGAGCGCAGTCTCGTCGTGAGCGTTGAACCACTGAATGGTAGAGTATTCATCCGCGTATCGCTTCGTGTACGCAATCGCGAGCTGCGTCTTTCCCATGCCCCCGAGGCCGGCTGTTCGGCGGCCGAGATCAGGCTGCTGGAGAAGGTCGTGGATGTGATTGAGCTCAAACTCGCGACCTACGAAGTGATCTGCCTCGGCCGAGTCCATGTCAAACGTCAAGGCGTAATCGTCGGGGTCAGGACCTGCCGGGGGTGTGTTAGTCTACTGACATGCGGTGTCGTAGTTCCATTCCGAAGCGTGCTTGCCTTTCAGAGAGTCGGAGACCGCCTTCCGCAGTCGGTTAGTTGCGTTCGTCTCGCCTTCGCCATAAATCATCGGAATAAAGACGTTGAAGATGCCCAGTAGAGAGTACGCCTTGTCTTCAGGGCGCTTGGTCTGTCGGCGATCTGCCCACGCGAAGCGGTCCTGGACGTCAAATGAGAGCAGGTCTTTGCTTCTCAGGGCGGCCGCTGGAATACCAGTGATTCTGACAATCGGCGACTCCAAATCTGCCCTGCTTCCCAGGTAGCGACCCTCGCTTGAGTAGAAGTCGACCCATCTGGGAGCGACAAGCTCCTGCAGAGTCCATCCCCGAGTGAACCATCGGCTCTGCGGAAAAGAATCTGCAAAGCCGTCGTGTGACACGTCTGACAAATAAACAATGCATCTGTCTGCATCCTGATACCACGAAAACATGGAGTTGATGGCTTCCTGCAGCTCGGCGCTGCTCGACTTGTCGATGCAGCAGGTATCGACCCAGAAGTATCCGCCCCGCGCCAACTGACCGCAGAGGAGAATCTTTCTGTGGCCTGGTTTGGCCAGTATGGCCTCTTTTTTTTCTAACGAAGCCAGATTTTGAAAATCTTGAAAGGTAACCTCGTCCTCGTCGCCACCCCAAGTGTGCGACAAGATCACATAGGGCACCTGGTGCGGGGGCTGCGTGAGAGACACAGTGCCGTCATTTTCAAGACGCAACAGACGCATTTCTTTCTCAGGCGCGACTATCAAAACACACTCTACGGACGATGAGAATGTGCCAATGGGGATATGGAAACCTGCTCGTGCCCGTGAGTCTCATCCGCGTTGTCCAGAGCGGAGGGGGCTGTGCTGCCACCTCCAAAATGCAGCAAGTCAGCAGACCAGGCATACTGTTGTCATATAAGGAATATCGCGCTGCAGAGAGGTGAGAGCCATGCAGATCGCAAGACATGCGCTCAGCCTCCGTCACCATCCTCTAGGCATCACTGGAGAATACACGCAAGGGAAGTATAATGATGTAATAGGTAATAATGCATGCCGTCTATTTACGAAAATAAATACGATTATTCAAAAGAAGTATTTTAATCGTAAAAGAGAATAACAGCCGTTATAGGCTAACCTTCCTAAATATTCCTCTTCTGCTTCTACTATCGTCAGCATAGGGAATTCGCCTACAGTATCTCAATCACCGGAACAGGTAGCTTCCTGTGCAGCCTCGCCACAATCTCAGCGAATTGCCCGTCATTCTCCGCCGTAAGCAGCCCATGCCTGACCAAAAAGTCAATCATGACCACCCCCGAGCTCGGCTTGAACTCGTACCCCAGCAGCGCCTCCGTGACCTCCTGCACGCTGTACAGCTTCACCCACGCCATGCCCTCCTCCGCCGGGCGCAGGACCGCGTCGGGGCCGACCTCCAGGTCGTACACGTGCTGCACGCCCGGGTCGACCAGGCCCTCGCCGAGCCCCGAGCGCGCGTCCTTGACGTTGCACCACGAGACGGCGCCCGCCGCTACCGCCGCCGCCGCGTCCAGCGCCAGCTCCTCGCGCGCCTCGCGCAGCAGGCACTCGCGCGGCGTCTCGCCGTGCGCGACGGCGCCGCCGACGGCGTTGTCCAGCAGGCCCGCGTACGTGGGCTTGTCGGCGGCGCGCCGGGCGAGCCAGACGCCCACGACCTGGCCGTGGCGGTCGCGCGTGTACGCCGTCAGCTGCGCGCCGGTCGAGAGCGTCCCCAGGTACGGCGCGAGAGCGCGGTCCACGGCCAGCGGGAAGGGCGCGCCGGGCACGGCGAGCTTCTCGCCGGGCCAGCGGGCGAGCTTCGGGTACGTGCCGGCGTCCTGTGCTGCTCGGAGGAGTCTGGTGACGGCGGCCTCGGCGGCGGCGGCACTGGGCGCGGTGGGTGCTGTGTCGACTTCGGGCGCAAGGGTGACGGTCCGGGCAGCCTGATCGAGCTTGAAATCGGATGTCCATGGCATCTGGGCGACGGTGGCGGGCACGATGGACCCGAAGGTGCGGTCGTCTCCTGCTAAGCAGAAGCGCCACAGGCCTGAGGCTGTCGACTGCCCGGAGCCGTGGTCGAGGCCATCGTGCGGGAAGCTTTGTAGTCAGCTGTGTTCATGCCTGCTGGGGGGCTTCGAGTGGCATACTTATCGCAGTCGTTGACCACGTCTAGAAAGGTCATGGCTGTTGAGGATTCACGGAATATGTCTTTAGTCAAACGCCAGAGGAGTAGCAAATGTATCCAAGTCCATCCTTTTTATGGGGGTATAACAGGTATAATGGTCAGAGTCGACGAGCGCAACAAAGAGCCTCGCGGGATGCCTTGGACACAGACAGTGCGCCCACAGCCTGGTCTTGGAAGCAACAGCTGTCCAAGGTCACAAGTGTGCAGAAATGCCACTCGGGTACAGATAATACAGAGTAAAGATACCCGTTATATAGCAGAAACCGTAGCGGTCGAGTCCATTGGGTGCGCTTTACACCTCTGCGATGTCGATCGTCGCCAGCAGAAGCTGGGATATTGACAGGAAGGCACTGTCCCTGGTAAGACGCCATCGGTCACTCATTGAACAGACAGGGGACGGAGCAAAAAAAAAATGAAATAAAAATAAAAATTACAATGACACAAAAAGAAGAGTGCTGGGTGTAGGAGAGAAGGACGGCGTAGCTGCTTGGGGACTTCACCACAGCAAGTCAAGGGAAGGCATGCTGCAATAGGACACTGCTTTTTGAATAAAAAACTAAAAAAATCTCATATCAAAATTACTGATATTTTTCTCCCCACCGTTGCCTCTCATCTTCCCGCTCCTTTCCTTACCTATCACTCTCACTCACCCTAGCGCTTCATCGACATCTCCACCTCACCTCACCTCACTTGCACCCTCAACCCTCTTCTCTCTCTCATACATGCACAGAGACCACGCCGCCATGCCGCCTCCGCCGCCGTCAGCCGCTCTCCGCCACCAAGTCATAGCCATATACAAGGGTAGCCTCCCTCCCTCCGCTCTCCGCTCGGGCTCGCGGCCGTATTAACCCGCCCTCTCGCAGAGCTGCTGTACCTGGGGCGCGAGTATCCCCTCGGGTACGGCTACTTTCGCCCGCGCCTGCACAGGGCCTTCATGGCGCGCGCGGGCGAGCGCGACGCCGACAAGATCCGGCAGGGCATCCGGCACGCCGAGTACGTCAAGAAAGGTAATGTCTCGTTGTTGTGTTTCGAGGGGAGGGCCGCGGTCAAGATGGCTAACGAGCGCGCGAAAACTAGAAATCGAGGCTCTGTACGATGCTGTCATCACCACGCCCAAGCGACGGTTTGGCGGAAATGCTAACCACCATCTAGGTATTATTTAAAACGATACCGCACCTTACGAAAACGTTATGTGCCGGGCGCATAGCCCAATCCACGAACCAGTGCAATGTACCATCATGTACCATATCATATGCGCAGTCAATTCACTCTTCTTCATTTCATAGATCATTGACGCAAAAGAAAAAAAAATTACATAAAATCTATCGCTGAAATGCTTGTTCGTATCCAGTCCCATTCCATGTCAAACTCTGTCATGCATCAAGTGTAGAGGCTGTTTTTGCTTCAAGTGTAAAGGGCTCCTGTAATGTAGCTGCTGGTGCAGTTGTTGATTCGTTCTTTCATGCTGGTGGTCCTAGCCATTGCCTTCATCGCTTTCGTTTCGTGGCTGACCACGCGCCCACCTCCAAGCACTCTCCCCAGCTCGTGCCGCTGTCGCTCATCAGGTCGCCCATCATCTTGCCCATCCACACGTCCCACTCGTCCTGGCTCTTCCCCGAAACCTCGCGCAGGATCGGCTCCAGAGCTTGGACCTGCTGCACCACCGTCAGGAGCGCCGTCTGGCGGAGGGCCTCCTGGCCAGGAGACAAGACGCGGCTCTCGGCCTTGGGTGGCGGCGGCGCAGACTTGCCATCCTTGGTGACAACGACGCCACCAACACCCTCGCGCTCCCAGCGCACCTCGCTGAGCGGAACGGCTAGACGCCGCGAGCGCACATCAGTCAGTGTCTCCGACTCCTGGAGTAGCGTCGGGCCGATTAGGGTGCAGGGCACGGCGGTGAGGTCGCGGGTTTCGAGGGCGCGCGACAGCCATTGGTTGTACTCGACGAGAAATGTGTTGAGAGGCGCCGAGAGCGGGGTGTTGGCGTTCATGACGTATGCGCCGAGGCTGGCGGCGGCTTCCTGATCCTCGGCATCGTCGCCGGCGAGCTTGGCGTCTGGCACGTGGGGCCGGAGCATGCGGATGAGATGGTCCGACTCCCAGATCTCGAGAACGCCGCCGGGCCGCAGGAGGCGGATATACTCGTCGACAAATTGCTGGTGCTGCAGGTTGGTGGTCGCTAGGCTCATGTCCTTAACCATGACCAGATCGAACTGCTCGTAGTCGAGGGGCCAGGGCAGCTGGCGCAGGTCGTGGCTGATGAAGTGCCAGTTCATCTCGGGATCGGGCTTGGTGGCGGATGGGCGTCCGTGACCGTGACCGGCACCGGCGGCTGCAGCCGGGGTCGAGCTCCTCATGGACCCGGTAGGAGCAAGCGGGGCAATGTCGATGCCGGTAAAGGAAATGTTGCCGTGGCCGCGGGATTTGAAGTAGCGATGGCACATCATGGACCAGAAGCCGGAGCCGCAGCCAATCTCGAGGACGCGCCTTGGGGGGCGGCTGGAGAAGGTAGGCGAGCAGACGGGACTGCCAAAGACCTGGATGAGCAGCAGAGTGCGCATCGACTGGCGGTGCAGCTCGGTCAGGTCGGCGGGCAGCGGGTAGGGAAGGCTCGTGTCGTTGAGGTAGGATCGGCCATTGCGGACGACGAAAGGCTTGGAGGTGATGAGGTTCTCGCGGGAGCTGGAGGAGGCGTCGGCAGTCGACGACATGTTGCCGGCCGGGGTGGACAGGGACCGTGCTATGAAGAGGTCGGGGAGGGAGACGCCGCCATACATGTGCGCTGCGGTGGGAGACCGAGGCGACGAGGGATTGCGGTGGGCATGGGCATGGGCATGCTTGGAGGAGGAGGCGGCAGCGGAGGCGGAGGAAGACGTGTCGAGAGAGAGAGGGTGGTGGGCGCTGGTATTGTCGTGATGCTTGCCGCGAGAGATGAGGGAGTGGGAGGCGCGCTTGAAGGCGCTGGGGTGCGCGGCGGGCTTGGGAGAAGAGGCGGACGACAAGGGAGGAGAGGAGGCGGACGGACAAGGCTTTTGATGGGTTTGGCGGTGGTTGTGGATGTGGTGTTGAGGATGAGGTGGGGTGGCTGTAGGGTCCGGGGAGGCGGCTCCAGTGGGAAGCGGAGCGCTTGCCGTGGTGGGAGTGGTGGTTTTGTTGTTGTTGTTATTGCTGGTAGCGTCGTGGGATTCGAGGAGTTGCTTTTTGCGGTGCCGGCGGGCGAAGTGGTGGTGGTGCGGGTGCGGTTGGTGATGGTCAAGGTCAAGGTCATGGTCAGGGCCCACGGCAGCGGCGTCGTCGGCGGGGCGTTCCGGCTGCGACTGCGACTGTGACGCTTGGTCGTCGGGGGAGGGCTGGGATGGGCCGTCGGCGCTCGAGGTCTGTGAGGCATGGGAGCTCTTGGAAGTAGACTTTGTGAGAGATTCGCCGTCGGTGTCGGAGACTCTCTTTTTGCGTCGGGAGGGCGATGGTTGAGCCCGTGGGAGATAGGGGAGCATGCCTCTGCCCAAGACCGAAGGTGTCATCATGGGGGTGTACATGGTACGCTGTTAGGGGGTGTAGGTGGCTGCTGTAGCGGTGGTCTTGGTTTTGCAGCGGGCTGTGCAGCAGGTTTCCAGCAGTCTGTTAGCTGAACGTCCACTAAAGCTCGCTGTAAGCCAGCATGTGGTAGACCTGAGAAACAGCTGCGGTCCCTGGACAGCCCTGAAGAGCAGCCCCTACCTCTGGTAGGCGGAGCCGAACCGGGAGTGTCCACAGAGGGCCGCAGAGGGGCCGCAGAGGGGGCCGCAGGGGACCGTCCGCAAGGGCAAAAGCTTGGCTTTTATCCCTCTAAGACCTCTTGTCTCCCTCGCAGGGGTCCCCTTGGAGAGAACCAAAGCGCGGGATGGTAGTGGTTGGTGGTGGCTCCGGAAGGACACAGGCCACCTGCCCTGGTCGTATCGTCCTCGTATCGAGCTGTAAGCTGAGGGTGGATGGACGCTGTTGCTGATGCTGACGATAATAAGACGCCCAATGTACCAAGGTGTGGCAAGTACCAATAAGGTAGGTAGGAGTATTGGTAGGGTAGCTGGCAGGTAGGCAGTTGGATGCGAAAGCGCAGGTTGTATCAACAAGTCCTCGACAATGGTGCCAAAAAGTCTCCAAAAAGTCTCGTCAAATCTTCAACACGCAACAAGTGCTCTTTGGTCCTATGGCGGGTATCGTTCGTGTCAAATCCGCTTGCTCTAGTCGTCTCTGCCACAGCGTAGCTACCGGATGTCGCCTCGCCACTGGTTCATGCGTGCGTGCTTGTCTCAACACCACCAAGGTCGAAGCGGTTTCTTCGTTTTTGCTTTTTCTCGCGCACCATTCCAAGCGACCCATCAAATCATCGTCTCTTTTCCCGCAAGCGAGTGCGCCCGGCGATTGCTTGGGCCGACAAGGCTGTCTCGCGCGTCCCAGCCAGGCCGATCCAGCAGGAAACCTTCGCACAGACACCCGCCGTCGAAAGCGAAACAAGGGTCCAGCAAGGCAATGGCGTTTGCAGTAGCTCGCCTGGGACTTTGCTCTGCGAGTGCGGAAAAAGAAGGCGAGAGAAGAAAAAAAAGGCCGGCCCAGGTTGGATGGATGGCTGATGATGTAGGAGTGCCAATCGAGTTCTGGTCTGGCTTGCAAACGGAGGGTAACGCCAGACATGCAAAACCTCAGCCGTGGCTTCCAGGACCTCCTCTTCCCCTCCTCTCCCCTCCTCACAAAGAACGCGACCAGGCCACCCTCTTATTTGGATTTTTCTCCTTCTCCGTTTCCAGTCTCCTCCGTCTTGTGGCGTGCGGGACAACGCGGGGGGCGGCGAACCAGGCTGCTCGTCACCACTCTCTCGGGCTGGAGGATCAGCTTGGTGGGCACACGACGTGAAGCTCGCCACTAACAACCACCAGTCAACGCGCAAGATAACGAGGCTTGTCCGGGACGACTTGTTTGGCTGTTTCTGAAGCACACCCCCCTCAACAATCAAATCACACACGGCGTAGCTCACCTACCAGCGGCCGTCATTCCCTGTGCCCATGCTTCGGACAACGCCTGTATCAGCATCTCCCTCCTGCCAGCAGGCTGCGAAGAGCCTATCAACCCGAGGTCGCGCGCGACAACTCCGGCCTGCCACAGCTCCGGCTTGTGACAGCTCCCCAAGCCACGCAAAACCCTTCGCAACATCGCGGCTCGACCCCGCCAGGGATCGCCCAGTACCACAAAAGTATCCCAGAATCCAGTCCTCGTACATAATACAGCGAGGACGCAAGGAGGAACTGATGCACACACGCGCAGCCTGCTCCTCCAGCGCCATGTCACGAGATGTCTCGTTGCGACGTGCCACCGCGGTCGTACTCTCGTGTATTGCGACAATCCTTACGGCCTTCACCTATTCGGGAATCTCGTGCATAACACCAATCAACTATCCCTGCAATCTGGCGCCTTTTCAAACCTCGGTAGCGGCAACGTCCAAAGGCCCTTCTTCGACATCGACTCCTTCAACAAATCCTGGCCATGTCTGGCTGGCTGGCTGGCTGGACCCCCAGCTTCCTCGACCCACAGCCTTTCCATCCCCTCATCGATTCTCCTTCACACGAGAGAAGCTACACTCAGTCAGTGGCGTGTCTTTCTTGCCGCATGGCCCGCCGCGGTCTAGATGCGTCCCTGGCCATCGCATACAAGCAGCTATTCAGCTGTGTCGGGCCAACACATCCACCCCGTCCACTGTTCCGCGGGAACCTCCCCTTATGGGGTGCAAAAGAAGCTGAATGTCTTTTAATCAAATTCTCCTTGCTAGCGATTTTCGCCCCAACATCTCAGCTCCGTCGTCCAGCGCCACCAGCGCAGCGACATTCCTATTCGGGTTGGTGGCCATTTTCCTTGCGCGCGCCATTACGCCACGCCACCGCACTGAGTGAGACACCGCACTGGGTGAGAGCTCGCCTCAGTCGGCCAACTCTTATCCGCGCGCGCATGTTAGCCCAGATGTGCAATCGTTGCAAACGTGTGTTTTGCCAGACCTTTGCTGAATGCGGCATACGACGAGGCTGATCTCGGCCCTACCGTGGCGCTCCGCCACGGATGTCTGTGCCATGGTAAGGCTACATCACGAGGGCAGCGCCTCGCATAATAACCAAATTTGACGTAAAATGAACAGTACTCATGCTATTGGGGCGTAAGGTCTTGCGTATTACATGCGGTTCTTTCCGCTCTGCATCAGTAGCCTGAGCCGCCGTATCTGGCAGATTGCATTACTTGCAAGTGTGGCCAACAGCAAAAAAAGCGAGCCTACAACAACACGTTGAACGGGTCAACTACAAATCAAAATACACATTACTCGTAGTTCAAGTGTAATGATACAATGCAGTCATTATTCAAATATGCAGGGATCGTTGCGAGTCGTATTGGGCTGCCGTGACTCTCCTTGGCTGTCTATTAACACGGCTTTCGACGGGACAACCCATTCGCACTCAGGCAAGCAAAACCCAAGTGGTGTACCTTATTAGATAACTTTTATGTTAGCTTCGATATTAAGCCAATCAAATTGTCTTCCGGTGTCTTCTACGCTCCCATTCCCAACGTCTCCTTGGCCAAGCTGATCTTGGCAGCGCGAAATGGGAGCTCGGTGGCGGTGACCTGTTTGCGACTACCAGCTGGCCTACTGCAGAACTATCTACATCTACAGTTTCAGCCGTTGAATTGATAATACTGCTCAGGCAGTGTGTCTTTTTCTTTTCTTTTCTTCCCCCGAAGTTTACATCGTAATCTTGCTGTCCAGTGTGGCCATTCCCTCCCGTCTGCGTAGAGAGCAACCTCTTCCGCCAGACTGAGGGCCGGCCAAGCCAACAGCGAACCGGATTTAAAAGAAAACGTAGATTGTAACAATTTTTACTGTTTTACCGCCACACTCGCGGCTACCTTTTCTTCCGAGCGCCACGTACTAGCTGGCTGTCGAAAGAGCGCTCTTGCACTTACCATCTCGCCAAGGTTCAAAGTGGACGAACTATGGCGCCACCGAACTTTACAGCAGCATTTTTACCTTTGCGTCTTGCCTCCGTCTTCAAAAACGGATACTAGTGTATGAAGTTGGTACTAGATCGATGTAGGTGAATCTGTTGGTATGGACTCTCGTGGGAAATGAGAACCCATGCTGCCATACCGAAAATAGGCCTGTCTTGTATATGTTTGCTCCTCGCATATTGAAACTACGACTTGATCCAGAGCAATCTAGAATTATTTCAAGTACTGTATATGTGTTCTTGCTTGTATTGAACGGTGGGGGTGAAGGCTAGCCGCAGCGTCGTATACATATGCAGGAACATGCAATGCGCCATTCACATAGTCCCGCCATCCGGCGTGCAAAGAGTACCTTCGTTGAACCAAGGTCATGTTGTTCTTCTGTGACTTTTGCTTTTTCTGCCATCCGAATCATTTATCGCGGAGAGCATCACTGTGCGGCGTGTTACCCTGCATCACGTATAACAATAGGCAATCTAATTCGCCCAGATGCTGTGTTACATTATCTGTATTACACAGCACGACCAGCTCCAAGTTGGGACCATTCTTGGCCAAGCTATCGCGCTTTGGTAGGGTAAAGGGTTGGGATGGTGGCGGCGCCGGCGCCGGCTTGCACACCGATGGCTGGCTGCAGTGATCTGCCTTGTGCATAGTGGCAGATTCAAAGGTATTTCAATGCACGCACACACTGTGTTTTTTTTTTTTATAACGGGAGTAAAATTCCCGGTCTTTTTTTCCACGTCCCTCCATTTCATCCCTCAATGTTAAAATTCTCACCCTCGTCTCACCCATCCCCGTCCAACTCGCCCGTGCGGCCTCGCCCTGTACAAAATGCTCCACGTGATCTGATTCGCTGGTTTGCCCAGGATCGGCCATTGCGGAGCATAAGACACGTGACCCGGCTTCGCATCTCGTCCAACGCAGTTTGACGCCGCCTCTCTGATGGCCGCCTTGGAGGACGACACGACGCAAATCATTGACTAGAACCTCGATATCCGTTATCCCTCTTCCGCGCCGCACCCTGCTGCTCACCTCAGCGACAATTGAGCGCCGTCTCGCAAACATCCATTAGCTGTGCGTGGGCCCAGCTGCCCATTCCTTTTCCGCGCTCCCGCTTGTGCTCCCCCATTCCCGTCCTCCCCCCAGTGCGACTCTGTCCAGCCTCTTTCTCGGACGCTGACCTTGGCCTCCCTTTGAATAGACAATCTGCCCCAGGCGCCGCCGCCACGACTCTTACGGCTGCATCTCGCAGCTATGCCGATCTAGGCCCTTTGTCTTTTTGCACTTCGACTCCTTTACGACGCGGAAGGCTTTTTCGCTCCCCCATTGCCGCGACATCGCGCCTCCACCTGAGCTCTGAGGTACCAGCTACCAACTCTCAGGTTTACCACCTCCCTCTCCCCTCACCGGAGGCTCTTCTCTGCCAGCGCCCGGCCAAAAGCCGTGTCTTTCGCCGTATCCTAGATTACGCCCAACTATTTTATCGTCGACCCAAGCCCATGCGCAAATGCGAGCTTCATCCTCTGACTCTTCCTTTCCGCCGACAAGCATCACATATCGCCCACCCTCGACCTCGTAAACGTCTCTCAACGCGGCCCCAGCGACAAATGGTTGCCGACTCGAGGTCAACTTTTCCGAACCCACTGAAAACACAAAGGTCCCAATAGACTGCTGTTCAGCCTCCTTGCCGACAGCCCTCGCCCTGGGACTATTCCCTCTTGACCAGCGAATCGATTTCACACCTACCGCCCTGTCATCGGCATGTACTCGCAGAATCATCAGCAGGGCCATGGCGCCCGGCTGAATGGTGCTGGTAGAGGAATGCCAAGCATGATTTACAATTACCAGCATGCGCAGCACCAACACCCTTCGCAGGCGCAGCATCACCAAGGCCTGCAGCACGACCATGGCCTCCCCAGCTCTAACGGCTTGGGGCATCACTCCTCTTTCCCCTCCGGTCTGCTCTCATCCTCGGCCCAGTTCAACTCGGGGCTACAAAATGGACACTCGGCGGCGTCGCGTGCAGGTGCTGTACCGCAGAACGAAATGTGGGCCGAGCAGCTGCGTCTGCACAAGGAGTCTGAACGCGCACACTCTGCCATGACTGATCAACAGCAGCCCCATTACTACGCGCGACTAAAAGCGTCCGACAACAAGGGTATTGGTGGTCCGCCACCGTCCAGCGGCAAGGCGCAAGCCGACGGCGAAAACGATGCCGATAGGCGACGGCCGTGGGATTCCAACAAAGAGAACAACCGGCAGGATTGGCACAACATGGACATGAGTGGCCAGGGCCTCCGCAATCTCTCCCCAGAACTGTTCCGGTACCAATTCCTCGGCGAACTCTACATCGCCTCCAACAAGCTCGCCAGGCTACCGAAGCAAATTGGTGACCTCCGCCAATTGAAACACTTGGATGTCTCCTACAACCAATTAACCGAACTGCCCGTGGAGCTTGGCATGTGTACCTATCTAAAGCAGCTGCTATTGTTCAACAACAACATCCAGGAACTGCCGTTTGAACTGGGATCTCTTTACATGCTGGAAGTATTGGGCATTGAAGGCAACCCTCTAGAACCCAACCTCAAGCAGGAGATCATGGACAAGGGCACAAAGAGCCTAATCAATGCTTTCAGGGAAAATGCGCCAGGCAAGCTCTAGATGAACATGCCGCGAGTGCTCCATACTGACGTGTTTCCAGTACCCCCCGAACCGGAACCGCGCAAGCCGATCGTCCTTCAGGAAGATGTATCACCAAACCTCGAACGAGTCAAGGTATTCTCTTGGAATATTCTATGCGATAAATATGCCACGGCTCAACTCTACGGCTATACGCCGAGTAAAGCTTTGAAATGGGATTATCGCCTTGACTGTATCTTGAAGGAGATCCGCTACCGAGATGGCGACTTTGTGGCGCTGCAAGAAGTATCTGGCGAGGCATTCCGCGATGAACTGAGCCCTAAACTGGCTCAGAACGATTATCGGGGTATTTACTGGCCGAAATCGCGAGCAAAAACCATGCCCGAGAAGGATGCCCTGCAAGTCGATGGATGCGCCGTCTTTTACAAGCAGAGCAAGTACGTCGTGCTGGATAAGCAGGTGATAGAATTTGCGACGATCGCCATCAACCGGCCGGACATGACGAAGGATGCCGATGTGTTCAATCGCGTGATGCCTAAAGACAATATCGCCCTCATCACCTTTTTCGAATCTCGGGAAACAGGCGCACGGATCATCCTTGTCAACGTCCACCTTACCTGGGAAACGCAATTGGCAGATGTCAAACTTGTCCAGACTGGTATACTGATGGAGCAGATTACTAAGATGGCCGAAAAGTATTCCAGCTGGGCACCTGTGAAGGACAAGAGACTAATAATTGCGCCTGGCGAGGAGGGCAGCGAGCCTCCGCCACCGCAACCTGATCCAGGTCCTAGCCAAGAATACCGCTGCAACACCGAGATTCCTCTCGTGGTATGCGGCGATTTCAATTCGACTGAGGATTCTTCCGTCTACGAGCTCATGTCCAAGGGCCGCGTGTCCCCGGAGCGCCCAGAGTTTGCCGAGCACGACTACGGGAGTTACACCCGCGACGGCATCGAGCATCCGTTCAGTGTGCGCGATGCGTACGCCGCGACAAGAGGGACCGCCGACGAGATGCCGTTCACGAACTACACCCCTGGTTTCTCCGGCGTCATCGACTACATCTGGTACTCGACCAACACGCTGGAGGTGGTGGAAGTCCTGGGCGCAACGGACAGCGCGGATTTGAAGCGGATCCCGGCGTTCCCTAACTGGTGGTTCCCTGCTGATCACATTCAAATAATGGCCGAATTTGTCATCAAAAGCCGCAAGGAGAAGAAAGATCGTGAGCACAGCTCACGGCGCACGTAAAGCGGGTGCAGCGTTTGGCTCTTCACTCTTGGACAAGGAATAAAGCAACAACCCCTCCGTACAAGGAGGGGATTGCGTCTCTTGATGACATCCAATTTACGTCGATGAGTTTGGTCTTGTTTTTTGGGTCTCTCTGAATTGGAGTTTTTACCGGACGGCCGTGGGCAATGGTGGAACTGGAATGGCAACGGAAACGGGGAGGGTGGTCAGCATGGTTGTTGTTGTTGTTGTTGTTGTTCACTCTATTCGTGTCGAGCGAAGAGATGCGCATCTTGAAGGACGGGGGCAGGGATACGGCGCAAGCGACGTCCCCCTCCCTCTTCTCTTTTTATTTTCTGACTTGTAAGAATTGTAGGAGTTGAGGATGATTTACCTGTTTTTACATTTACATTTCTTGTCTGTGTTTAGTTCCTTTTTATTTACTCCGCGCAGCATTGTTTCCCCTTGGTTTTGTTTTTGTTGTTGAATCTGCTCTTTACTACTGGTTTTAGTCTTTACTTTGCCATGTTGCAGCAACAGGGTTGCGGCTTGCCAGAGAGGGAAACTAAGTTGGACAGCAGCGTGAATACAAAGTCACTGAACCATGATCAATATGGTGTCTCCTTTATCTTGATCTTTGTAGCTGATATAAGGCTAGCAGGTGCTGCCTTCACAGCTCTTGAGAGGATAACTCTTGGTCAGCGGCACGATCCGGGGTGCGGATGAGGTGGAAGCGCTCCTGGCGGCCGTAGACCCATTCGAAGCCGCCCTCCGGGGTCCAGTAGACGTCCTCCTCGAGCGGGAAGCTGAAGGTGGCGTTGAACTCGGGCACGAAGTGGTCGGCGCGCAGCTCGACGCTGTACCAGGTGTTGGCGAGCAGGGGGGGGTCGCCCAGGATGGGGACCTGGTCCTGCAAGTTGGTCATGCCTGTTTTGTAGAGTCAGTGAAAGCGATAGGAAAGAGGCCGGCGCAGGAGACGTCTGGCGAACAAGAGCGACGGAGCGAAGAAAAGGTTGGCAGAGGAAAACAAGAACGGCCCGGCACCCGACAGAAGGGAAGCAAGACATACCGATGACGGTGCCGGCAGAGTGGCCCCAGTCGCCAATCGCATGGCAGTAGATCTTGCCCTGCAGGCCCTCCGCGCGCATCTCGCGGCGGACGGCCGCGAGGATCTCGTTGCCCGTGCGCCCCGGCCGCATGTGCCGGCGCGTCATGTCCTGCAGGCGGTTGCCCCGGCGCAGGCCCTCGCGGAAGCCCTCGGGCACGTCCTCGTGCGACCCGCGGCCCGGCGGCAGCACGTACGCGAGGTGCTGCGTGTCCGTGTTCATGCCGAGCGCCGAGACGCCGAAGTCGACGTGCAGCAGGTCGCCGTGCCTGATCGGCTCCTCCTTCTCGCCCTCCGCCACCGCCGCGGCGCCCCAGGGCGTGTCCGGCTTGATGACGGTCACGCTCGGGTGGAACCACGTCGTGTAGTTGAGGCTCTGGATCCTGTCCCGCATCCACCACTCGACGTCCGCCGCCGTCGTCGCGCCCGGCGTCACGACGCGCCCGCTGAAGCCCTCGGCGATGACGGCCCACGCCGTCTCCTGCATGCGGCGGTACCACGGCAGGCGCGCGGCGATCTGCGTGCCGACGTACTCGACCGCGAGCATCGGCGCGCCGTCGAGCACGAAGCGGTCCGCCCAGACGGCGCCGAGCCCGCGCCGCGCCGCGGCCAGCTCGCCCGCGTGCAGGCCGGACGCGAACGCGATCTCCGGGTGCGCGTTGACGGCGATGCGCGCCGGGTCGCGCCGCGCGAGCACCGCGCGCACGTCGTCCCACACCCGCGGCGTGTTGTCGACGAAGGTGTGCGCGAGCGGCAGCGTCGGGTCCGCGGCGGAGGGCGCGAGGAAGAGCATGGTGGTGCGCCGCCGCGCGGAGAAGGCGGGTGTGAGCGACCAGAAGACGGTGTCTTCGGCGTACTCGCGCTGGCTGATCTAGACAAGACAAAGGTGAGTGAGCATCAGGGAAGAAGCGGGAGAGACGGACCAGCCAGGCGTCGACGCCATGTTTCTGGAGAAGAGCGGGGATGGCTGCCCGCCGCTCGGCGTACCACTTCTCCTGGAGGGCCGCTTGCTCGCGGAGGGGAGGGAGATACTGGTAGCTCGGCGTCTGCGCGGCGGCGCCGAGCGGCGTGATGGTAGCTAGCGCCGTGAGGAGTGTGAGCTTCATGATTGCGTAGTGTATCTACGCCTCGGAGCCGGGGCTTGATTATTGGCAGATAGCAGACGAGCTGCGGATATTCAGCCCTCAATGGAAAAGAGTAAATAAAGTCTGACAAGAGGAGGAGCAGGCTGCGTTTATACTACGGCCCGCCGCGCCGAGCATGTTGGTGGCTGCCCGCCGGCTCCACCCCGATGATACCATCCACCAGACCGGACAGTCCAGCAATACAACCCGCTTGCCACAATGGCAGTGTAGAAAGATGCGTTGGTCTATTCATCTATACATACATGCTATGTACCTGTAAATGGGGTATATACGGCAATTATCCAGCCCAATTCTATAAATGCAACACCTCTACACTCCGCTCCTTGTTCCATGCCGCGGCTCGCTCTAGTGCAGCAGGATGTCGTACCCGTCCTTGGTGATGCGCACCTCGTCGGCGCCGAACCCGTACTTGCGGCGGATGAGCTCAAATATGATGAGCCCCGCGCTCGTGCTGGGCACTTGGCGGATCGCGTTCCACCAGAAGCCGCGGTACAGCCAGCGGCCCAGCGAGACGCCGTCCGCCGCGGCCTCGGCGGCGCAGCCGGCCAGCGTCTCCTGGTACGCGCGGTAGTACGCGCGCATCATGCGGAAGCGCGGCGCGCGCGGGCGCTCCGGGTGCGCGGCGGCGGCGGCGGCGGACGCGCGGTACCGCTGCGCGCGGGCGTCCAGGTCCTCGAGGTGGTCCCAGTGCTTCACCTGGAAGTGCGTCAGCGGGTGCAGGAACAGCTGCTGCGTGAAGGAGGCGCTGATGCCCGCGGCGAGGAGGAACATGGGCTCGATGGCGTAGTGCGGGCGGATTCTGGTCGGGGCGCTCGCGCCGTCATCGTCGTCGTCGTGGAGGCTGCTGCCGACCGGCCGCTTCGTGGCGAGCAGGTCGACAGTGTCCTTGCCGAGGCCGCCGTAGTACCACGTCACGAAGCGGTAGTAGCCCTGCGCCTTGACGTACTCGAAGACGCTGAAGAAGACGGCGGAGCCGACGCTGTCCTTGGCGAACGACAGGCCCCAGCCCGCGAAGACGCCGCGCAGGCCGATCTCGCGCAGCTTCTCGGCGCCGAAGCGCCACATGCTCTGAGGCTTCCCGTCGCTACGCATCAGGTCGTTGTGGTCGTAGCGGGCCTGCAGGGCGTCGAGCGGCGCGGCGACGACGCTCTGCAGGCCGCCCGCGAGGAAGCCGGCGGCGAAGGTGGCGGCCGGGGCGGGCGGCGGGTACACGCGCGCGGTGGCGCGGGCGCTGCCCTCGTGGAGGCGGCCGAGGAGGTGCAGGTAGCTTGTGTACAGCACGGCGCCGACGCCGACGTTGGCGACGAGCGGCGGCAGGATCTGGTGCGGCACGATGCCCCAGCCCTCGTGGCGGATCGCCGACGTGAGCACGCCGGGCGTGGTGCCGCGCGCCCAGAGCCACGCCTGGCGGAGGAGCTCGCGGACGCGCGAGCGGGAGATGCCGCACTCCTCGGCGGCGGCGGCGGCGGCGCGACGCATCAGGGCCTCGGTGTGCGCGTTGTGGACGGTCCGCGCGTAGGCGAGGTAGTCGACGCGGGTGCGGAAGAAGGCCTTGGCGGGCGCGCGGAAGTAAAAGGCCACGAGCTGGGCGCTCAGCGCGCGCACGCCGGCGGCGGAGGCGGCGGTCGCGGCGTTGCTGCGCGGCGCCCGGCTCGGGAACTCGTCGCTGTCCGGCGGCAGCACGGGGAGCACGCCGCCGCGCGGGTCGCCGGGGACGAGGCTCGGGGGGAAGGGCGATGCGGAGGGGATCGAGGCGGCGGTGGTGTGCGCGTCGTTGCTGCGCCCGGGGATCATGGCGCCGGCAGCAGTCCCATCCTGCGGAGAGAGCTGTCAAGGGCGGGCAGTCCGTGTAGGAGTTGGTGCCGCTCGTAGGGACTGTGAGCCGCGGAGACACGAAGATGATGAGAGTAGCACACAGATGGATGGCCGATCTTTACCTACAAGCTGGCGGGTACTAGAGGCACGTTGTGGCTGGTGCTGCCAGGTTGCTAGTGTTGCTAGTGTTGCTGATGTGGCTGATGTTGCTGGTGTGGCTGCTACCAACAACAGCCATCCTCATTTATTTACTCTCTATTTCTCGTGCCATCAGTCCATAACAACTGCCTATATAGGCTGTATGCAGGCATCAGGCATCCATGCAGGCACGCGGGCCTTCGGCCTCGCCAAGATGAGGGGGGGTTCTCGTCCACCCCCTCCCTCCCGAGACCTTCACAATAGCCCTCACTTCCCTCACGTCCTCACGCAGCCTCACTTCTCTCACGTACCGTTCTCGCGCACTCCATTGTTGAGCCATGTCTACCGCAACCTACTTTCAAACCATAACTTCCAAAGCGGTATTTATCAACCGCTATGAAGCGGAGCAACCACGGCCGTTTACACAGCTACCGCCGCAGATGGCTGCGAGCAGCTGGGGTCGCCAAGAGCTCTTTGCCTGTCGTGTCATCCGGAGACCCAACCTACGGAACTCTCTGCCCGCTTTAGCGGCCATTGAAGCCACAAACAGGGCTGAATTCGAATGCAGTACCGAAATGCAGCAATTTCTCAATGGGCCGGACCCGGGGCACTTGGGCTGGAGCGAGCTTGGCCTGGTTCGCCACTACGGCCACTCCCTGGGGCAGCTTTGGGCAGCTTTGGCATTGTTCAAAGGCCCAGCAGGCCGTAGACAGGCAGTAGTGGCCGACGGCGCCGACGATGACAACCTCGAGAATCCCGATGACCAAGGCGAAGGCGAAGGCGAAGGCGAAGGTGAAGAAGACCCTCCTGGAAGGAAAAAGCGCATCCGTCGCAACACCCAGCAACAAGATTTTGTTGATTCAAGCACCATGCAAGTCGGGTCAAGCAGTCCGCCTGCCGGCTCGCAGGGAGCATCCTCCATTGGCTATGTCGATGAGGACAGCCACGCGCTTGCCTGGCAACCCGAAGACGGAACTCTGCACTTGATCCGTTGCGCGCTCCGCCATGTACTGTGTTATGCGCCGCCCCAGGCCGTGCAGGCCAAAGAAGCCGTAGTCGAGGTCCGCGACGCAAAACTGCGGCTGAAGACAGAGCTTCCGTCCGGACATACGCTGGTGGCCGTGGATGACGGCGGGTTGTGCCTACGGCGAAGCAACGGGCCTGTGTTTGAGACCACGAAGAATCGGGTGTTGACGCTGGAAGCCAAGGGCAGGCTCCAATGCTTTGAGGAAGGACGACCGACTATTTCTGATGCTTGCTTAGCGCAAATGGCCTGTCAGGCTCTGACGGCGAAGCAAATCGACCCCCAAAATGAATTAGAACACGGGCAGTACGTACAACTTTATCCGTCATGGCACTGTTTCTGACTCGTTGCAGCGTTTTAATGATGCATGCCGCTCAACATTATGCCTGCTTTCTTCAATTTGACATAAGCACCGAGTTCATCAAGGATCTGGCATCAGCCGCACTGACATCCTTCATGTACGTGTGCTCGACTCCGTGGTACGACCTAAGTTCGAAGGATGGACGAACCCATTTCGCAGATATTATGTGCGCCATTATGAAGTGGGCGGTGGTTTAGTCGCGGCTATTCCGGCTATTGTGGCTATTCTACACGCGTTTTCTATACTCTACATATATTACGTGGTTTCTATTTACGAATAGGAAGAGAGGTGAATATTATAATAAAAGCTTTTAGAAAGAGTAACCTAAGCGGGCTATAACAGCTAACATAGGTACACGTAATATAACAGCTATAGCAGTTCCCTCTAACATTAATTCAGCTAATGGATTTTACATTTTCGTTGATATTCTGGACATTTGTAGGTAATCTTACCGCCTGAACGCCAGCAGTTTCCTGTGGGTGACTTCAGCAGCAGTCCTAGCAACTAGTCGAACGTGTGGCTTGTTGGTGTGTTGTCTGTTAGAGTATAAGCATTGGCCGAAATAGCCCGGGTTGTTAGTACTAGAAATTCAAGATCGATTATTACCTACTGGTACAGAATCCATTGGCAGGTAAGTTTCAGCAGCCTTGCAGCTGCCTAGGTAGCTACCACCAGAAAAAGCAGGCCACTTCCCCTTAGCCGCCCCGTCGTACATGGCGGCAAGCATTCTGATCAAGATGGCGCAATTTTCGATTCCAAGCCCCTATCATTTAGTTTGCCTTCTGCCACCATCCCCCTTCATGTCAGTTATGAACTCGGTGTTTTAGTTGAGCAGTCAACTCGACAGCGGACAGCATACCGTCATCTCTCTCACGTGACGCCATCGCTCACTGCCTAACTAGTACCTAACCGCTGCCGCCTGAGCGACGGCAGCGACGAGCAACGACGTGGCAAAACAATCACACTGCGCGCTGGTCTCCTCGGCACTTGCGAAACAAGGCCGTCATCGTCCATATGGATGCGCAATTAGTGTCGCTAAACATCCGTTTCTGGCCTCGCCACAGAACTATCCTACATCCCGCCCTTTGGTCGCCCGACGACCTGCAGCTGTTCGGCTGCAGCTTCAGCGATCTCAACACAAGGGAGTTGCAAAGCGCTGCGACCGCCCTCGCTCACGATGGCTCCGCCAGCGTGGCCCGCGGAGATGCTGGAAAAGCGACAGCATCGGTACTACATACGTCGACCTCACCGCACCACAAAGCGCGCTACATACGGGCGGTACTGACCGCCGATGGGCGATATGGACGTTGCAGGTAAGTCGCCTCGGCGGGGAGCACCTCAGCCAGCCGACACTCTCGTGCGCACAACAAACCGGAATGAAAACTAAACACGAGCACCGGCCAGCAGATCACAGCCATTCCGTGTCGGGAAGCGCACCATTCACAGCGCAGAATACTATCTATTTCGCCCAATGAAACAGCATCCCGCGTATAGAGACCTGCCCACGACTGCATACACCGACTATTGTTTCTTCAACGCGGCGCGCCGTCAAGTAAATGAACGAACTCTAACGCGAGGGCTCACCGATCCCGACCGCATGGCGCGCCTGGCACGGATCACCCCAAAGGAATGGTCAGCGGATCCATATGTGTTGTGTATACTGCTTTCTATCGCACAGTACCAATACTACCGCCAGCCCGCCAACCGCGAAAGCGCGTACCGGGTAAATATCTCTACCGCAGTCTGGCCCGGCCGCATGCTAATTCAAAAAGGTTTGCCTACTTCTCACGAACAGTTTTGACCATCAGGCCATGTATCTCTACGAAGCGAACATTCCGTGTGCTTTGCTGGATCAGCTACACGATCCCCGAATTAGTCCGCGGCAAGCGACACAGCTGCTTATCAACCGCAGAATGATCAATACCACGCCGTACAAGGGCTTAGAGGAACGCATTTTGGCCGCGCTATCAGGCCGGGGTGGCTCGCTAGACGCCGGCGACGCTTCGAGCAGTGAAGGGCAGGGAGACACCGAGAGTGACGGGGGCCGCCCGTAATAGACGGCGGGGTTCTTGGCGTTACTGGCTATCATAAAGGACACGGGCGACCATCATGTACGAATTCCAAAATACCTAGGCAACCGAGGAGCATGTCAATGAAATTTCTATTCTAAATGTATCGTGGTATCGCTAAATCAGACATCTAATTTTACTATGTTCATTGAATCGAGCACCAGGGCACTGGAGCGATTAAAACAGAGGCATATGTGCCTTCTTTGAGAAGTCAACGTTGTCGGGCTTGGCCTCGATACGGTCAGCGCAGGTGCCAAAGATGCGGTCCCAGACTCGTGTCTGCTTGCCGTAGTTGAAGCTCTTCTTCCAGCCCCGGCGATGATGCAAGTCGTGATCCTCGAGCAGCAGCTCCATGCCGAGCCACGACAGCAGCGGCGTGACGGGCGAGGGCACGGTGCCGAAGACGCGGAGGCCGCTGTGGCCGAAGATCTCCGAGTACGTGACGTACTCGAAGCACACCCACCACTCGTAAAAGTTGAGCTTGAGGCCGAGCGCCCACAGGGTCGCGTACGTGAGGAACGGCACGATGACGATCTCGATGATCTCCTGCTCGTCGTCGGCGAAGCCCGAGTGCAGGGCCGTCGGGTGCTTGTTGAGGTGGTGCGTGCGGTGGTACTTCCACAGCCAGGGCACCTCGTGGCAGGCGCGGTGGTACGTGTAGAAGAAGAAGTCGAGGACGGGCCCGTAGAGGGCGAGCTTGAGGACGAGCGGCGCCCAGACGTCGGCGCGGCGGAAGAAGTCGAGCGGCGCGAGCCCCGGCTCGTACGCGATCCACGTCGCCATGATGATGCGGAAGCCGGCCGTCTTGTGCATCTCGCCGATGATCTTGCCGGCGCCCGTGTTGGGGATGCCGTCGCGGTCGGCGACGTCGCCGTCGAGGCAGCCGAAGGCGTACGTGAGCCGCCGCAGCATGCGCACCTCGCGGACCGCCACCATGACGTACGCCGTGTTGTAGAGCAGGATGACGGCGAGCTTGCCGAGGGGCCGGCCGGTGAGGGAGACGTAGGCCTGGTGCAGCAGCAGCGGGATGGCGGCGTAGACGATGATGAAGAGGTGCTGCGACCACTGCGCCATGAAGGGCATCTTGGCCGTCTTGGGGAACACGGGCAGCGGCTTGCCGGGGATGACGGGCGAGACGTCGACGGCGTCGATGAACTTTTGGTAGAAGTTCCACGTCGACCGGTCCTTGGTCTGCCAGTCGGCAGTCATGTTGTGGGGGTTGTGCTCTTGAGCGAACCCCATGTTGGCGAGTTGTCTGCGGCTGTTGGTGGTGACAGGATCCCGGCGTCACTTTTGGTTTTTTTCTCCGAGACAAAAGCAAAATCAACTTTCAGGAACAGGAGCAGAGTCAAGGTTATAGAAAGACTTCGGTGGAAGGGTCCCCCTGTCCTAATAATATAGGAAACCCGGCTTACACCCAGCGGCAGAGCCGAGGACCAGCGCTCGCACCCCGCGCCTTGCCCTTGCCCATTACTGCCGCGCTGGGAACGGAGAGCCGGGGAAACTGTGCGAGGGCGACGACAGATGTGCGGGGAAGGGGTTAGGTGAAGAAAGCTATGCGCAGCGCATGGGGACGCCGACGCAGCCCGCTAACTAGAGCCAGTGCTAAAGTTGCTTTAACTTTGTTAGCAGTGGCGAGGGGGGCGGCGGCGCCGTGGGCCCTAATGAGAAACAGGCAGTGAAGGGGCACGCATGTGATTGTGCTCTTTGGCATTGACTCCTGACTCTTCCGTCAAGGCTCGCTGTTCGCGGGAATGCCATAGGGCAGCAGCTGGGAGGGAGGTGGAGAGGGCCCCAGTCCGTTCAGACAGTTGCGCGGGATAGCGGAGAAATGGAGCGAGTAATAAGAGGGAGGGGGCGAGTTCCTGCTAATAAGCGAAAAGCTGTCCTGTGGTCTTCGGCATGTGATGGCAACAAGGCGCCGCCGCCCTGGCATCACGGAGATCCGGCTCCATCAGCGAAGACCAATCTGCCACGTTCTTGGCGAGTACCGCACCCCCCGTTCCAGCCCGTCCATGACGTTGGTGGTCCTGGAGCGCTAGAAGCTCATAGGCTGTTCGAAGCTCCTCGTTGGTTTTTGCATGTGCCGGCTGTCAGCGCAGCCCAACAAGAAGCATGGCGATGCTCTAAGCGGAGTAATACAGCGGTGCTTGCTCGCTACTGGGTGCTGTCGTTCTCCAATGGAAAGCTGTTCACACTGTGTTGATTGGCTGACTTGTCCTTAGGACACGGATGAACTCGACCTTCACAGACCGGCAGAGTTGTATCCTACGCGCGTAGGTGTGAGGCCGCGTGGCCGTGCTTCGAGAGTGAGTTGAACGGAGAAGAAGCACAACAACGTAAGCCGTTCTCCTGTTCTATCCTGTAGTTGAAGGGAATGCATAGATGCTTGTGACTGTCAGAGTGTTGGAACTCTGTGGCTATGGCTCTGCCATGTTGATGTCACGTCTTTTTTGGGAATCCTGGAGGTGGCCTAAATGAGCCGAAACCCAGGTCAGTCCAACTCTTTCGTTTCTTGACCAGTAGACAGCACCGACTGGTCAGCCACGCCGTCTAGGGCGCGCCAGGCACACGGCTCACTCATCCAGGGCGGCGAAACAGCTCGCCGAGTCGAAGAAAGACACGCTTGTATGGCGAGAAATGCCCCAGGATACAGCACGTGCTAGTCGCCCGCTTTCTTGAATACTACACACAAGATCTGTCCCTTGCATCGCTACGCCAAACCCTTTGACAGTGTCGTGGTGCTGATCCCGCAATCCCTAGTAAAACGTGGTTGGCAGCGGCCGGATGGAAGCCCAGCCACAATCAACTCCTTGTTATTCAGGCCGCTGATATGCGTAGAGTGCTCTTGAAACCTTCCTTTACTTTTTTCATTCGATTATTTGAGGGGCCTTTTTCTTGATTGCACTGGCTCGTTTTTTACATCACCTGTATGTTGGGTTTGCGAGTCTCGGACTTGGATTACGGGCTGACGAGGTGGGTGGGTGACGGGCCAGTCAAGCAAATCAAGAGCCGTTTAGATTATCATTATCATATCGGACGACCTCTTTCTTTTCATCTCGTGGTTGTCATGTCTTTGTAGTATTTGCCAACTTTCAACAGGCTGGGCGGGAAGTACTATGCACGTATGGTGCTTACTCGAGATATTGCTGCTGCCGCTGCTGCAAACAAAAAGTCCTAGTTGCTATCGCCAGTCCAACCAAGCTATTTACCACATCTTCTGGAGATTTCTCGCGCTTACACGGTGCTGTCCACGATGCTCCCCAGGCCAAAGCTTGGTGGGGTGGCACACATTGGCTATCACGCCATCGCCGTCGACTTCTTTTCTACATCGCTCCCAGTAAGCGCCATCTCAGAGTTCTTCCTCCACAACCAAGAATTGGACTCTCGCGAAATAGCCTCTCTTAATTTCACAGCGCTTTCCATTTCTAAGAGCCGGCTCGCGCGCCTTCAGCCATGGTCGGGCCCCCTCCCAAGACACCCGGCGCGGCGGTGCGTATATTCCCAGTCCTCCTGAAATGGGGTCTCTCGACCCGTCCCGGCACCCAGGCGTACCCGATTGGCGGCTCCTGGCACGCGCGAGAGGCAGTCAGGAGACAGGCCGCCCTTGGCGACGAGGAGAAGCGCGCCTGCGTGCGGGCCAACGCGGCGACGCTGTACCACGACCTCGGCGTCCTGGCGTTTGATGGGTGCTCGTACCAGCAGGCGCGGCGCATCGGCGACATCCTGGCCCGGACAGTCGCTCTGTCGGGGGCGCAGGGGAGCGCGGCGGCAGGCGTGCTGGCGGTGCCGGAGGGTCGCGCCCTCGAGGCGTTTGAGGTGTTTCCGGCGCTCTGGAAGCTGGAGGAGGAGACATGGGGGCACCGCTTGGGGAAGAAGGACGTATGACTGGGGTAAACTGAGGAGGCTCGTAACACGGCATTGACACGGAAGTCGGCGGGAGTATGATGAGGGAGCGTTGGAGTTGTTGCATTGACGGCAAATCTGTGATATTTGGTACGATCTTACATACATTCATCTGGCCTTTTGTACTCCCAATTGTTCCTTTCGCATCTGGGAAATACACTGAACCATTTTGCTTATCCCACGCAGTCCCGAACACTGTCCCAGCACATCTTGTGCTCAAAGGTCATCTCTAGCAGCAATCAACCGTCTCACTTCCGAATGTTAGCAATGAAAGCGACCATAGAAATAAAGACCTACTGATCAAGATATTCCCGGCTATACGGTCCCAATCCAGTGGCTTTCTGGATAAGTAGCACCAAATCGCTTCTGCAACTGTAGAGCTTGAATGTCTTAATGAGTCCGTCCGGGTTGAATGTTGTGATGGCCGTTTCAGCAAATGAAGGCAGCTCCTTGCCGTGGATGCTGTACGAGTCGACCATTTCGCTATACAGCCGCCTGTTCTCTTCATCTGCCGCCTCGCTAGCAACGCGGAATTTGGTCAGCGCTTGGTCCTTGAGGATGTCTCGGAGGTGCTCGACAATTTCGGCGCGGGACCGGGCTGGGGTCTTCCGCTCCCGCATGCTGCGGAGGTAGACCTCGCAGTCCTCGGCAAAGAACGAGGCAAAACTCTCGAACTCTGTGGCGGGAGAGTCGGCGCGAAGTGCAGTGTACTTGGTGTACAGCGCTTGCAGAGAGGTTTTCATGGTCGCAGCTACGGTCATGACGGCGAAATAAGAGCAAAGATGGTGTATCAAATTTATTTGGAGTGATTGCTATTCGCAGGTAGTAGGTTGATGCCTTGTCGAACCATATTATACTTCCAGCCCCTACCAACGGTTCCTCTAATAAGGAAATCAGTCAGCGTGACCAATCCGACGGCATCTCGCCACCCCCGCCCAGATCGTCCCGTGGTTAGCTTATAAATGGCGAGATTACCGACCGTGGAGAAGCACTGCGATCGCAAGCCCGTGCTCTATTTCTGTTGGACTCGTAGCTCATCTTCTGGCAGTCACCTCTGGGACGAAAGTACCACGGTGGTAGGTGCCCCGGCGACGATGTCGTCCTTGTGAGGATACAGTGCAGTGTAGAGTAGCGGGGTAAACGTTACGTTTGCATTATATTTGCATTTGTCACGCCTTGGTGATTGAGCGTGGCTTACCGCCAGCACCCTGCAAGTTCTTCAAGCAGCGTTGGCAGTAGCTCCAGCTGCGCGGAGCCCTCCCAGCGACAACAATGGTTGAGAAGCACATTTCTAATCATGGATGATTCCCTGATCTTCATTTTGCATTCTCTGACCCCCTGGATGTCTGGAAATAAATTCATTGAGCTCCGCAACCCCTCACTCTCCACCCAAAGCCGCCTAATTACCCTGAATACGTTGACGAAGCGTGTGGCTATTCAGCGACGATTTGCTCAGGTATCTTGCTGTTTGCTGTAAGCTATCCTGTTGAAATAGTCGTAGTGAAACAGCAAACCTGGCGCGGCGTATTTGCGTGCGCTCCTGTTGTCTTTGGGTAGCCTTTCAGGGCGTTGAGCTACCCTGCGATCGCACCGTTCCTAAGGGGGGATATTGCTTACAGCGGGCTCATGCAATACAGCGCCTAGAAATAGAGTAAATACTTCCTACCTTTGTTTCAATCAACCGTCAATACCCTACGTCGAACCGCATGTAAATCAGCGGGGTGGATGGAGCTGGGCGGCCACGCCAGCAGTTCGCAGTGTCATAAACAGTTAGCATGTTGTTGAACAAAATAATCTGGTACGCCCCAAGTTCCAAGGTTTCATAATTGAAGGCAATGAAATCGACTGTTTGATTTATTGGAAGTTGCTACGGAAATTCGCTCATCCCTGTCCGGTAACATCGAGAAAGAGTCACAAACCTGTGACTCTTAGGCGCTGAGCCCGGGCTCGTGACGTGACTCTTCTCTTATTATCCGCCCAACTCCCCGACTGCGTCTCCTTTGGAGTTTCCTTCTTACACAGTTAGTTTTCACAGGTTCCTTCGCGATGGCTACCACTACGCTCTCCGGGCAGGAATTTAGTCGCGCGCAATTCGAGTCTTTACTCAAGAAGCGCTTCTTTTACACCGAATCATTCGAGATTTACAGAACTGCACCAAACTACAAAGGCGACAACCGTGGACTCTTTGACTATGGCCCTCCTGGATGCGCACTTCTCGCGAATATCGTCAACGAGTGGCGGAGGCACTTTGTCATGGTAGAGAACATGCTTGAACTCGATTGCACAGAAATTACACCCGAGGCCGTACTGAGGACCAGCGGACACGTTGACAGGTTTGCAGATTGGATGTGTAGAGACCCTGCAAAGGGCGAATTTCTCCGCGCTGATCATCTCGTCGAGACCGTATTAAAAAGCCGGATTGCCAACAGTAAATTGGCCTCGACGAACACAAAGACCAAAGCGGAAAAACTTGATGAATCTACCATCCTGCACTACGAAGGGATCTTAGCCAAAGTATGTTGGTTCATAACTGATATTTAGTAGCCAAAATATTAACACCTTCGCGCTAGATCGACAACTATGACGGACCCGAACTTGGGAAGCTGATTAAAGATCTTGATATTAGAAACCCAAACGGAAACGGAGAGGTGGAAGAGCCAACAGCCTTCAATCTAATGTTCAAATCAACCATTGGACCTAGCTCGGCAGCACCTGTCTTCTTTCGACCCGAAACAGCCCAGGGACAGTTTCTAAACTTCCGCAAACTGCTGGACTATTGCCAGGGTTCTATGCCTTTCGCATCGGCTTGCATTGGTAAATCGTATCGCAACGAAATCTCGCCTCGATCTGGCCTACTTCGAGTGCGAGAGTTCCTCATGGCCGAGGTCGAGCACTTCGTCGACCCAGAGAGCAACAAATCGCACGAGCGCTTTTCCGAAGTTGAACAGATTGAGTTGCCGCTCTTGAACAGGCAGACGCAACTCTCTGGAAAGACCACAATCGAGACTGCCACGATTGGAAGCGCCGTGAGGAGCAAGCTTGTCGACAACGAGACGCTCGGTTACTTTCTTGCGCGCATCTACCTCTTTCTCCTCAAAGTTGGCGCTGATCCGAAAAAGATACGCTTCCGGCAGCACCTAGATAATGAAATGGCGCATTACGCCTGCGACTGCTGGGACGCGGAGCTGCTCACCAGCTACGGGTGGATTGAATGCGTCGGCTGCGCCGATCGAAGCGCGTACGACTTGACCGTGCACTCCAAGGAGACGGGCACATCGCTCACAGTGAGGGAGAATCTCCCGGAGCCACTCGAAATCACAGAATGGAAGGCATCGTTGGAAAAGAAGCTCCTGGGGCCCCGCTTCAAAAAGGATGCCAGAAAGATAGAGGCTGCTGTTGGGGCCCTCGATCAAGACGCGCTCGAAGCCTTGGCCGCGGTGATGGCCGAGAAGGCTGTGGTTTCCGTCCCCGTTGGAGAGGCGCTTGCGGATGGCAAGACAACAGCAGAGCTCCCAAGAGATATATGCTCTATTAAGAAAACTACTCGCGTCGAGAACACCCGTGAATACACGCCAAACGTAATCGAGCCGTCATTCGGAATTGGTCGAATTCTTTACAGTGTCCTCGAACACGTGTATTGGTACCGGCCTCGGGATACTGCAAGAGAGGTTTGTCAAATAAAGTATTCCAATCTGCCGTACATCACTAACCACCCAAAGGTCCTGTCACTACCGATTCTGACCGCTCCTACCAAGGTGCTCTTGGTGCCACTTTTTAACCACCAGAGCTTCAAACCTCTGATCAAGTCCCTCGCGAGTCGATTCCGTTCCTTGGGAATCGCAAACAACGTGGATGCCTCCAGCGTCTCCATCGGAAAGCGATATTCCAGAAATGACGAACTTGGTACACCACTTGGCATCACTGTCGACTTTGACACTGTGAAAGATGGCTCCATCACGCTCCGGGAGCGTGATTCTACTTCGCAGGTCCGAGCGTCGGAGGACCGGACTGTTGAAGCGGTCAAGAATTTGGTGTCTGGATCTGAAACGTGGGAACAAGTTGCGAAGCGACTACCAGCCTTCACTGGACAAGCTCTGGATGAGTGACAACTTCTCCGGGCTCGTTGAACACGGGGACTAGATTGAATACGAAACTCTAGCATAGACATTCAAGATATTATATACTTCTACATGATATTAATAGAGGTCTAATATACATACATTTTCTTCATCTCTGAGATGTACTGCATCAATTATCCTGTGTCGACCGTCACCTATAGCTGAGCGAGAAGCCGATTATTCATGCGCACGATATCGCAAGATGGTGACATAGAATGAAAGATGTACAAATTCATACAACACTAAAAAAGTACCACTATTAATTATGCGATTGATTCCGCCCGCGAAAGCTTGTTCTATCCTTGTCTGAGCCGTCCTCTTCTGACGGCAACCGCTGGCTGTTGTCGTCGAGATCGCGTCTCGCTCGCCAGCCCATGTACCAAGAGCCGGAAAACAATTCCTCCATGCGTTCCATCGGGATTCCTTTGGTTTCCGGCGCCCATAGCCAAAGGAGGACCAGGCCCGAGGCACATATGCATGCCCAAAATGCATACGCACCCCAGATATCAAGGCTTACAAACATGACGGGGGTGACGCGCACAACGGCAAACTGGAAGAACCAGTGCAGTGCCATGCTTACAGCATAGGATACGTTGCGAATTCGGGTGGGATATATCTCGGTCCCGTAAAGATACTGCACCGTGCATAATCCGATCGACCAGCCCACTGCGTAAACAAATACCGAAGCGATGGCGGCATCTGACATGGCTTTGTTTCGGCTTTCTTTCCCGATGCTAAAATACACAGCCATGTAGACATGCGTAATGCACTGCAGGAACAGGCCGGCGGAGAAGCAACGTCGTCGCCCCAACACATCAACCAGTCCCCAGGTGAAGATCATTGTGAAGACTAGCTTGACGATGCCGTAAGCACCACTCGAGATGAGCGACGCATTTCGGCCTTTGACGCCGGCGTAGCTGAAAATCTGAGGAATATAGTACGTAATGCCATTGCCGCCGGACCACTGTGCAACGGTTTGCATCACGATGCCGAGCAAGAAGCGGGTGCGGTAGGTCGGGGTGTTGCAAATTTCTCGAAGAATTGTCCACAAAGAAGTATTGGCAAGCACCCGCTGCTTGTCTGACAGCTTTGCACGGAGCTCCTCGTACTCTGCCTGCAGCGAGCCATTCTTGGCTGCGCCAGTCCCTCGGAGCTTCGCCAATGTGTCCAGAGCATCTTGGTTGCGCTCTTTAGCGACCAGCCAGGGCGGCGTCTCCGACAGAAAGAAAGACCCAATAAATGCAATACCAACAGGTGCCAAAACGATGCCCTGCACTATGCGATACTGCGTGCGTGTGGCCGGCAAAGTGGCATTGGCAGCGTAATTGATGAAGAACCCTTGGTTATGTGTTAGCTTGCGACAGGGCAACAGTGCTCTACAGGATCGTGCGGCTAACCAAGACTGAGGAATGACAACAGGACGACCATGTATATACTAACAATCATGCCGCGCGATCGGGATGGTGCAATTTCGGACAGATAAAGAGGTGCGACCACCGTCAGGCCGCCGGCCCCCAGCCCACCCCAGATGCGGGCGAATAGCATCAGCGGTAGAATGCCAGAGCTGAAGACCTGCATGAGAATACCGGACGCCCAGAGAAGGACGAAGACCTGCCAGCTCCTCAGCCGGCCGATGCGGTCGGCGGCTGCCAGGGCCAAGATGGAGCCGAATGCTGCGCCAAGGACGCCAAAGGACGATATGTTGGCAGTGCGATTCGCCAGCCCCGAGGCATTCCCAGCCCAGGCGCTGGGAACGAGGCCAAAGTCACGCTTGAAGGAGGGGAGACCGATGGAGGCGCTGAAGCCTCCCTCGTCATACCCTGTGGCGGTACGAAGTCAGGAATCAACCCTTTATGCTATGGCTCACGCGGTCTTCTAAAAGTAAGCGAGACTGACTTACCTTTTGGGATCGACCCGCAAGCGACAATAATGATGGTGGCGACGTAGTATAGGTTGAACTTGGCCATAGTACAGCTCTCTCAGGTTACCGATGGATGAAATGGGTTTGTAGGCTGAGGGGTTGAGGCTCAGAAGTAAGCAGCAGAGCTTGGTCATCTTATATGTTGTGGAATTCGGCAACTTGCTGCAAATTCGTTCAGACACAGGAGGAAACAAGGCTGGACGCCAAGCCGGGGCAGGGCTTGCTGTAGCATGCCTTACCCGTGAAAGGCGGCGCTCTTCAATGCCGCAAACCTTGCTCAGCAGTTGATGCGGGGGATACCGAAGCCTGACTCTTCATTGGCCAGTTCAGGAGTCCGCCCAGCGTAGCGGCCACGATGCCCCTGAAGAGGAATCGCCGTTCGGTGCAGCGCCGAGGCTTGAACCTTGGCTTATGCTGAGGGCGTAGAAGCGAATACAAAGCACCTCAGAAAGATCGGACCAGCCGCCGACTTCGGGACCGATATATGACAATGAGAGCAGTGCCCGCAGGGTTCATCGGGCGAGGCGCTTTGTGTTGGAGATGCTCGGCTGGTCGCCGCCAGGCAGACCACCATGTTGGCGTATTCCAGAGCTCACATCAAACACAGGCTGGCCTGTCGCTGCGGTTTATAAGAAAGCAATCGATCTTACCTGGTACGCGACCACTACTACCTCTTCGACGCTCAGCTCCTATCAACATGTCCACGTCTGGCCTCATCTCGCCGCAGCAGTCACGATTAGCCAGCCGCTTGAAAGCAACGCTGGCACTTTTCCGATGCTTCTCTACATCGCGCCCAACAGAAACGTTGGTATCAACGAAAAGCCACCCAGACAAGCACTGTCCCGACTTCAAGCGTGCAATACCGCAGGGATCTTGGGACTCGCACATGCACATAGTTGACCCTTTGAAATACCCGCTGGCGCAGGATGCAGTATATCGCCCCAGCACCCACACGCTTGAAGAAGCCCTAGCATTCGAAGCTGCTATAGCCCTGGACAATATTGTTCTCGTTCAGCCGTCCATCTACGGCAACGACAACTCGTGCCTCTTGGACGCGCTCCGAAAGATGGGCCCCGGTCGAGCGCGTGCGATCGTCGTGCTTGAGCCTCAAACAGTACCGTTGACGACACTTCATGAATGGCACCGCTTAGGCGTAAGGGGAGTGCGCATCAACCTCTCGTCGGTCGGAAAAACCCTCGGAACTGCCGGTCTCCGACAACTTCTGCTTCGCCATGCTGACGACTGTCGGCCGCTTGGCTGGGTCATCCAGGCGTATGTGCCGATGAAAGTGATGCCGCTCCTCGAGCGGACTGTTCCAGATTTGGGCGTCCCAGTATGCATCGACCACTTGGGACACCCGAATTTAGAGGAGATGTCTGGGAACGATCCGTACGAAATCTGTGGATTCCAATCCCTGGTTAATCTTCTTCGCCAAGGCAACACGTACGTGAAGCTGTCGGCTCCATACCGGCTCACCAGTGACGAAAGCTTCTTTGACCTCGAGGCTGTAGCTAGGGAGATTCTGCGGGTTGGGGGGACCAGTCGTGTCGTCTTTGCGACGGACTGGCCGCATACCAGATTTGAGGGACTGGATATCCAGCCGTGGATTAAAACAGTTCTCGACTGGTGCGAGGGGGACAAGTTTCTCATTGATCGTCTCTTCAAGGGAAATGCGGAGGAACTTTGGCAAGTACAGAAAGACAGCTCGGCCTGATGGTACAGTGTTCAATCATATGGTGTAGCATTAGATCCTTGCTATATTTCCAGACTTGGAGCATAAAGTTGAGATAGAGTACTGTCCTAATTCGAGCAAACAAGTGGAAGAGGACAAAATCGAGTAGCGCATATAGATGGTTTTGTTATTGGTGCGGAACGTTGACATCCAGCGTGCCTCGTTCCTTGGGTGCAAATGAATTCTGACCCATGTTACTGCTTGAGAAACTTGGCGAAAGCATCCACAGTGTCCTTCATAGTCACTTCAAGTGGCGTGAACGTCATCTGCAGTTTGGTTCTTGCTTTGGAGGTATCCAGTTGGTAAACCGGTGGTAGCGCTTCATGTGGCACACCCTCCGGCGTCGAGTTCCTGAGCTCTGGAAATTGCGCCCTGATGGTGTCGCAGACCTGTTGATAACTGTAAGCTGAGCTAGCGATTAGGAAGCGTTCGCCCCCAGCCGCCGGGGTTTCAAATGCTTTCAGATGCGCAGTGGCAACTAGAAGCAAGTAAGCTTTCGACGTCGGCATCGTGTGAAGGCGGAGAGGCCCAGCTTACCGTCACGAACGTCTGCGAATGCCCAAAAGTTGGTCTGTGGAACGGTCTTTTCGGAGCCATTGACCAGACGGAAAATGTCCATGGACGAGGTGTTCAGCGCGTCGGGGCTGCTAACCTGGTGCGCCACTGGCCCGTAGATCATCGGGGGGCAAATGGTACTAATGGAAAAATGTGGCTGTTTCCATCCGATTAGCCATCTACCAATATTCACGGCAGTATGAACGTTTTACCTTATTCTCCTTGACGAAGTCCCATGCTGCCCTTTCCGCCATGACCTTGGACGCCAGGTAGGCGAGGCCGCCATCACCGGCCAAGGCCGCTTCTCTGGTTACGGGGTTCCAGTCTTTCTCGCTGTAGCTATAGCCTGGTCGCATGCCCTGAAACGGGTCGATGACAGCAGCGAAGGATGATGTGATGACAATCCTAGAGACGGAGGGGCCATACTTCAAGGCGGCCTGAAGAATGGAGGTAGTGCCTCGTAAGGCTGGCTGAAACAATTCAGTTTCGAAGTCAGTAGCCCCCATAATGAATGGAGACGCAGTATGGATAATCTATCTCAGTTAGATGTGAGGCTACCTGGTAAGTGGCTCCGAGAGGGATCGGATTTACCCCATCAACCCCTTCGACTGCAGCATCGAACGCGTTCGGGGCCGCAATATCCGGAACAATAATCGTGCTTAGCTGGCTGCTGAATCCCGGGTGAGACGCCTTGACAGCACTCGCAGTCTTTTCGGATCGAACGGTGCCACGGACATTGTAACCCTGTGCAAGAAACGCTCTTACAACGTGTGTTGCGACGAAGCCAGATGCCCCAGTGACAAGGATTGTTCGAGCCATGGTATTATAAGCAGAAGAGTCTGTTAATCTTTAAAGACAAATAGAGGAAGAGTGATATCACGTCAAAGTATAGGCGAGTGAGATGATGTCTATGGAGGAATCCTACGCCACTCTCTGCCAAAGTGAGGGGCAGATACAGCTTCTTTAATATATTTCCTAGTCCGGCGCATCCGAGCCACCTGTCGCTAGGCCGTAGAGCATGCGCCAGCTGCGTCCATAATTTTGAGTTTCAAGGCAAAGCAGTGCTCATTGCATGAGCATCCCACTGGGTTCTGAGCGGCTTGCTGCAGGATGTGGTATTTACTCAGTGGCTGGTCACCCAGTTTAATGCTACATGTTCGGAATAGTGACACCTTCTACCCTTCCAGTCGCGTTCAGTTCCACTCACAAAGAAGCCGAGCATCCGCTTTCAGGGCGCGCCCGGAAGCTCCGGTATGTCTTACATCTGGGGTGTAACCGTTGTCCACAGCCCTTCATGTCAAATACACCGGGAGTTTTCAAGTCTCTACTTCTACTCCTCGCTCACTCGCTTAAAGACGCCGTCTCCAATGTAGAGCTTGGGTGCCGAAAATAGCGACACAGATCATGAAACTTTCTAAAGATTCAGATATATCCTAACGGGGATCTTGTCAGCCGTTTGTTGATGTCGCGAACAATTGATGTCAGAAGCCCTATCGTCACCAAGCGTGGATTGGGGTCTTCAACAGTACACTACAATGTGGCAGCGCCAAGGAGGGGGTGGTCGCCACTGCGAACTTTCAAAATCGAATTTGTTCTCTGGAAATGGTCTTAGTAACGAAGGGCATTATGAAATTCGTTTGACCTGGCGGACGCCATCATGATGAACGTTTCGAGTTTAAGACATCCATCTACGTTGTTGTCTGTCATGCGCGACAACCTAGTCACGAAGCAGAGTAACACCGCTGGCTTGCAAGAGAAGCAAAAAAAATAGAATGTAGCCTTCACCTTCAAAGCAACCCAGCCGATCTCCATTTGCGCAAAAAGCGACACTTGCTGCCAAGCATGAAGTAGACCTTGCGGAACACCTCGACTCCATTCGACTTGCCACTTCTGCTGCCGCGCGAGCGAGATAAGCCCCCTTCAAGTGACAGCTCATAGTGGCGTCATGGCTGGAATTGGACCGATTATCCCGTCTCCCATGCCAGACACCGTCTTGCCGCTGTCGGCCACAATGTTCTGTCCGTTCACCGACGCGCTCAAGTCTGAAGCGAGAAAGACGCCAATATCGGCGATTTCCCCCGGTTCAGGAATACGTTGGAAATAGTACTTGTCGGAAGCGAAAAGACCAAGGGACGAGTCAAACGCCTTGGATGCATCCTCTTTGCTCACGGCGTTGGTGATTGCACTCGTTCCGGCACTGGATTCCGTGCTGGACAGGGCTTGCTGAGTGCTTGCTATGATGGACGATCGTACAAATCCCGGGGCAATAGAGTTGACCCGGATATTGCTCGCCGCCAGCTGCACAGAACCAGGCCGCACCATGCTTGAGACGGCGGCTTTTGCTGATGCTAGATCATTCATTTGTGTAAGTGTAGTTCGTCAAGGGGAAAAAGAATCAGCGAGGGTAAACATACAGTACGAAATATCTGAGACGCCGCCCGTGGAGCCGGCCATGGAACTCGTTACCACGATGGAGCCGCCAGGCTTCGGCTTATCTGCCGAGACGTTGCACATAGCTTGCCCGCCATAGCGAAGGGCAAGAAAGAACGAGCGCTGCATGATGGCGATCATGTTATCGTAGTACGCAGCATCTGTGGTTTGCAAGGGCCTAGTTGTGCGTCAAGAGCATTAGCAAGACTCTCGCGTTCTGCAAGCTCGTTGTCCCTATTCCTAAAATGACTTACTTGTAATTGCCTACCCCAGCATTAGCAAAGTAGAAGTCCATACGACCGTACTTGTTGACAATATCGCGGAGCAGCGTAATTGTCCCCTTCTCATCTCTCACATCCAACACGGCACCCCGAACCTCGCATTTGGATCCGCTTGCTTTAACCTCCTCCTGTAGAGAGGGAACATTTTCAATCGTCAAGTCCGTCGCGTACACAGCGCGCGCTCCCGCAGCTGCCAGTCCCAGGACTAGTGACCGACCAATGCCGTAGGGAGAGCCAGCGCCGGTGACCAGGCCGACCTTGTTTCGGAGGAGGGCAGGGCTAAATCCAGACACGTTTAGTAGAAGCTCCGTATACTTGAGATATCACAAGACAAATGTTGGTAAATGTAGGAGCGGTCAGTGAGCGGACATGGTGTTCATATACACCTCGTAGTTACATAACCATCAATGACCAATCCGGTAACGGATCCGGAAGGCATCCTCAATAAGCCACGCATCAATAATCCGAAGTACTCAACTCCGTCACAAATACAGATCCTCAGCTGTCCCGGACAGTCGGAGCGCGGTGGCGCCCGAACGGTCGGGTCGGAAATCCCGCTCTACTGGTCGCTGTTGAGGGAGACTAGTTGTCCCGTGTTCATCGACCTTGCAACATCAGATGCTATGGTGTTCTGAAGAAAATTACAGCATGGAGACGCATAAAATTATACCACGAGCAGTATGTTTTACATGGCTCAGAATGAGTGTGTCGCTAACGCACTGTCCGGTTGCAAGTGTCAGCACTGCCGGAGCCGCAAGGTAAGCGGTGCAGGACTTCCTTTACTCCACGTACTCTTCCCCATGATACACTGGGGTCTTTGGGAAGTAGGTTAACGGAACGCGGGGCCGTGAGACCCCAAGTTTAGATCCAACACAACCGTGCACAGCCTTGCTCCAACTGTCGTACCTCCAACATCTTGTGCCAGGCAGGCTCCCGGGCTCGGCGGAGAGCGCCAACAGTCCAATGTGAAGTAAAGAACAAACGGCAAGTGCGCTTGCCATACCGGCCTCTCCAGTTTTTCCCCTGCGGCGCGCCTTGCTATTCAATATCCCGTCCGATGTCCATCCACTGAGCAACTTACACGCAACGCGATCTGGACTTGCACAGGAATCCCTCAAGCTCCCCCAATACCAGATTAAAGCGCATAGACGATACGTTGTCAAATCTGAACGTAATTTATCAACGGAGAGAGTTAGAGAATGGATATGGAAGATTAAACTTGTTCCACTGTTTCGCGGTTATCGCGTGCGGTCGACTTTGGACAAAGCGACTGATCAACAGACAAACACCAACTGCAAATTATCTGTTGGTCAGTGGGTGAGAACGCACAAACAAATCCAGCAGCCAGCCCGCGCACCAGTAGGCAAACATGACGGGATGCATGCACATACCGTCTATACGGGCCACGGTAGCCAGGAAGCCCACACTGCAAAACCGGCGGATATGGCTGGAATACTCGACGACAGAGAGAATTATCAACATCCTTAGTGGTGTAATTCAGCAGTAGACTTAATAGGCAATAGCAAAAAGCACACCATGTCCCATGTAAACGACGATCATCATTGTGTGGCGGTGGGCCATGCCGAACGCGCGGATTCCGCGATTTCAGCTCGGGTGCTTGCTTGCGGCAGCTACACGACGCGACGCGGAGTCCGGGCCAAGGGACATCGCGGCAGTCCATGGTCCGATGCATGGAGAAGAGTACGAGTCCGATAGCCACTGTGCGTGCAGGGCAAATTTCCAGAAGCCATTGTCTTTGAAACCTACCAGTTAGGGATAAATACTGGCCCTGACCCTGCCAATTTCCACCTACATACCAAGCTCAATTCGTCCCAACTCTACCAACTAGGCCAAATAGATCATGACTCTCCTCGGCAAGGCATTCGTGGTCACCGGTGGTGCTTCGGGCATTGGCAAGTCAGTCGTCGAAAAGCTGGTCAGCCTTTCCGCTACGGTCCACGTCATCGACAAAGCAGACATCGCTCCGCAACCCAACAAGTCCGTCAATCGCTTCTACGCATATGGCGGCATCGACGTGAGCTCGAGAGAATCAGTCAAGTCCGCCTTTAGCGCCATCAAAAAGCGCAGCGAGACCCTCCACGGTCTGGTGAACTGCGCCGCCATCCTCCGAATGACCCCATTTTCAGAGGAGAGCGACGGCGACTTTGAAGCGTTGTGGAAAGTCAACGTGCAAGGCACGTGGAACGTGTCGACAGAATTCTATCGCTGCGCAAGGAAGGCACCCGAGAACCCCAACCCCCATGAGCCCGTCCCGGAAACTGCCGCCGTCGTCAACTTTGCGTCCATGGCTGGCCTCCGGAGCATCCCCGAGATGTCCGGGTACGTGGCGAGCAAACATGCGGTGGTGGGCTTGTCCAAGTCCATGGCACAGGAATGGGGCCGCAAGGGTATCAGGGTGAACTGCATCGCTCCCGGGATGGTGTTAACCCCCATGAGCACGGCGGCGTACGATGAAGCCAAGCCTCTCATGGCGGTCATGAAGCAGGCTCTCCAGCCAGCGGAGGTGGCAGACGTTGCTTTGTATTTACTGAGCGACAAGGCTTCCGGAGTAGTGGGCCAGATTGTTCAGGTCAACGGAGGATGGCTATAGAGCCGCGATATTACTCTGCCGGAAATTTGTTGTCTTAGACTCTACAATATAACCCTCATCATATGGTCCAGCTTCGCATGTAACACGAGTACGAAAGTCTCTAAAAATAGGGAAGGGCTGGGCCGAGTCTGGCGTGCATTCGCAAACAAAGGGACGGCCTCGTGGCAAATCATTCCGAGACATTACACAACAGGTAACTAAGTACAGATGTATGCCTGCAAGTACCTGTGGAAAAGGAGTACATATGTCCAGTGTAAAAGAACTCTCAGAAAACAGCAGCAGTGCCAAGGCCAAAGAATATAGTAATCGCAACTTCTATTGATGAAAATACGTATCAACACCCCGAAGTCCTATGAACCCGATCTACAAAGCTAGCTTCAGGGAACAAAGCTCGACCAGTCCTGAAGAGTCTCCTGGCACGCGTCCCACCAGGAGCGCATACCGCCAAACCAAATGAGGGGCTCGCGCTTCTTTCCCGGAATATTGGCCCCCGTCCACCAGGAGGCAGAGTCGTGGTGCAGAAGCGCCTCGAACGCCTTCCAGGTCTTGGTCCTCCAGAGGCTGGCTGCTTGTTCCGACACCTCAATCGACTTGACGCCGTCGTTTTTGGCATTCTGCAGCAGCTTCATGATGAACTCGATCTGCAGTTCCAGAAACGGCGGTCCGTTTGCCAGCGACGTTGGGGCTTGAGGCCCGTAGAGGAAGAAGGCGTTCGGCAAGCCGGGCACCATCATCCCCAGATGGGTGGTAATGCCGTCCTGCCATTTCTCCTGGAGTACTTGACCCGTTTTGTCTCGAATGTTCATCTCGAACATGCTGCCTGTGACCGAATCGTATCCAGTGGCGACGATGACAATGTCGAGTTCGTGTAGCTCGTCGCTACCCTCCGCCCCCGTTATAATGCCATTACTTGCGAAGCGTTTGATTGGCGAGTTCTTCAAGCTCACAAGCTTGACATGTGGTTGATCTATCATCTCGTAGTAGTCCATCTCCAAGTTCGGGCGTTTCGTACCGAGCCAGTGCGTCTGCTCCAGAGGCGCAACAATGTCGCGTTTTGCAGGGTCGCTGACGCGGGCTCGAACCTTCTTGGCCCAAAATTGATACAGCGCCGCGTTTACGTCTTTGTCAGTGGAGTAGTCCCAATAGTTGCTTGAGAGGAACCCAAAGCTGCCACGAGCCCAGAGAGTCTCCCAGAGGCGTTCTCGCTCCGCCGGCTCAACATCGTAGAAGGACTGCGAGTTTTGGTTGTAGGCATAACCAGAACTGCTCTGGTACTTTGCGTGGCTGAAAATTGCCTCGTACTGATTTTTTATAGCCTCGGACTCGGCTTTGGATATATCGCGCTGACCCATCGGCACGCCGATGCAGGGGGTGCGGATGAACACTTTCAGGTCGCAGTCCATCTTGGCTAGTTCCTGCACAATCTGCAATCCAGAAGCGCCCTGTCCCACGACTCCCACCTTTTTCCCCTTCAAATCAAGGGTTTCAGGCCAGGCGGCGGGATGGATGACAGGGCCTTGGAAGCCACACAGCTCCGGGAACTCCGGGATGTAGGCCTTGTTGGTAGTACCCGATGCAAAGATGACATGTCGAGATGTTGCCGTTAGACCGCTGTCAGATGTAAGACGCCACTGTTTCGATTCAACGTCATAATCGGCACTCGTGATGCGGTGGCCAAAAAAGGCGTCTTTGCGCAGATTCAAGGTGCGGTCAAGATGCGCAAAGTAACTGCGCAGCTCTTGATGGTCCGGAAACCGCTGGCTGAAGTTGAAGCCATCGCTAACAGCCGAGAGACTCAGCTGATAGGTTGGGGTTTCGGAGTCTACCCTGGCTCCAGGATATTTGTTGAAGTGCCAAACACCCCCGAAGTCGCTTCCCGCCTCGATGATTTTGGCGGAATAGCCTTGAAGTCGGAGATTGTGGAGGGCGGAGCAGCCGCTGAACCCAGCTCCAACGATAATGAAGTCTGCAGTGACTTGAAGGAATTCTTCGTCCGATAAAATAATGGGCATGGTTGCTGATTGAGTCTTGGTACTTGGTGAATGATGGCTGTCGCGGTCTAGGGAGCTCGAGCGCTCTTTATCAAGTTCTCCTACCCAACATGAGCCGTTCCGATATGTGCGTTTGTAATCCCGATCTTACAAATTACAAACAAACCCTTCGAAACGAGGAGGAGCCTGCGTAGACCGCTCTGCCACGGCTTCCGCGCGAAGGCTGCAAGCCACACTACGGCACAGCCCGCTCAGCCGTAATTAGCTCACGACCACAAGAGGCTTAACTAGGCAACTCTGCCACGGTTTCCGCGCACCGAATCGACGCCTCCTCCATCCCCATGGGGAGCCCGTTCGACCGGGCGGACATATGACCGCTCGCCTGGTAAGACGGCTGACCCCGAGTCGTATGTGATGACTTCCCAAATAGTTGCTTTCGCTTTGTCGGGTGTTCTGTTCGGCCACAAGTCTCATAGTGCACATCTCTGTGTAATAAAGCACCGCAACCAGTATCCAGTCCAACTCTACCAGAGTTCCTCCGCTTCTATTAGACCATTTGTGGATTTGTTATTTTTCACCGGATTTGAAGGATGCCGAGAAGGATGTGGTGTTTGCGGGCAACTGATGCACATACCTTCCCTGCCTAGACATGTAGCAAGAAACGTTTAAAAGGTTCTGGTTCCGCCTTGGTGTGTGTCCTCAGGTCAGCCTTATAAGCGCAATGATTACCACCTGCTGAGAGCCATTTTATCGCGGGCACTGCAGTTGGTTGGGGTTTGGTTCAGAGTATGATCCTCTCGGCTGCACACTACACTATGACAGCTGTTGACGGACTGGCTTAACGCTAAAACTATCCAAGTCTCTTCTCTCACACCTCTTCCTTCTCCTTTTTTTTTTTTTTTTTTTTTTTTTTTTTTTTTTTTTT
>LUFD01005573.1:4519-44484 GCA_003025255.1 Cordyceps pruinosa
GCAAGCAGACAGCGAGGATCTTGAAGCCGCCGATTTCACGCTGTTGAGAAAGAAAGGGGGAGGGGGCGCGAGCAAGATATTGCGCCGCAGGGCAGCCAAAATGTCGAGTTTGCAGGGCCAGAAGGACGTCGTCGTGGGGCAAGATGGTGAGCTCCACGTGTAGGCGGAGCGGGCAAATAGCAGTAATTAGAAATGCCGTATCGAGGGAAGAGGAATTTGCTCAGGAAGGCTGGCCGTGAGGGAAGTCGAGGTTTTTGTTCGTCCTTCTCTCTCTTTTTCTTTGTGCCCTTTTCTGCTTGCCCTCTGCTTTTTTCTTGTGCCAGCCCGGAGCAGCGAGGTCCTCGACGGCTGGACGGTGGTTCGGAGTTTTTCGTGACTTGGCTACCCATGCAGCGATTATCATATCGTCACTGCATTTTGCGCATGCCACCCATCTATTTTTAGGGACTGGTGGGCTGTGCGGGCTGGGCCGACATCGTCTGGTTTGCCGCTGTTGTGTTATGGTAGAGTGCCATGCCTGTTCTGTTGCTGGTGCTGCAACTGCAGGCCCCAGCTGGATTCCTCATGATTGTGGCAATGCAATCAATAGGTAGCCACGGAATGTTCTTCTGCCGTCTGCATAAGCAGAGCCGTGGTTTGGCCGGTGCCTGATTATAGCACCTCAAAAGAAGGCCCGCGGCGGAACAGCCTGCAAGGCTTGGGATCAACCCCGCGGTGACGTGCGTGCCAAACAGAAACGCCAGGGAAGGAAAGACGAGGAAATTCAGATACTCACTCTTGGGTAGCCTGGGCGGTTGATTGGTTGAACCGGCAGCATTCTGCATCATGGCCGCCATTTCCAACGGTCGCTCACCCACGTCTTATTAGTGAAGTATAATAGGTTGCTGCAGTAATAAGTCGCAGCTGCGCAAGGCTCCGCCAGCGCGTCCACAGAACACTCTGCAAGAATGCCCTCTGTAACTGGTGTGATCGTTGCACAATACACCACAGGATCCCTGCGGCTTTACGGTCTCTCCTGCTTTGAGAACGATGGCTTGGCGACGAGGCGATGCACAAGCTACTTATCGCCACCTGCGCCAAAGCCACCCCCCACCAAGCTGCCTTCTCGTAGGTAGCTGGCGCTTCCTCGCCTACCCAATTTCAGCCATGCGCTATTTTCGGCACTGTCGGATACCACCAGGCTGCCTTGTCTGGCTAGAGAGCTAGAGACTTGATGGCTACCTAGAGGAGGCCGGTGATGATGTGCAGAGAGATGGGGGAATGGCCAGGGCGCAGGGTTAGGTCTCGCTACTGATCCGCGTGAGTGTCACGAGTGTCAGTTTATTCTCTGGCTGTCTTCTCTATACCTTGCTTGCGTGGATAAGGCGAACTTCGTACTCCTCCAGGCCGCCCTCGCCTGTCCAGCACATGCCAAAGCCCGCCTGTATCACAGATCCCCGCTGCCGTACCACACAGTCGACGCTCACTGCTGCTCTGTACACAGGTAACTGGGCTGGAGTCAGCCTGCCACGCCATTGCACTCTGCCCTACACTTCATTTCCTTTGTTGGCGCTCCTAGCGCGGCTACTCTCTGCAGGTGGACCAAGAACGCCTCGCCATGCGTCCCAATCTGCCTACTGGGACCTGACGCCAGGCGAGACTTACCGCTGTGCAGCAATTTCCGTTCTCTTCCCAAGACGTCTATGCATTGGGCTCTATTTTGTACTAGCTACATCTCGTTGCCAAAGTGAGCCTCGTCGTTCAAGGTGGCCCCATGAATGCCAAAGCACAAAATTGTAGTGCGCCATTTTCGACAGCGACAATGAGTAGATTTTAATCTTCTACACAATAAAATCATACGAAATATGGGCTCCTGGCGCCTTTTTTTTTTAATGCTGGATATTCGGAGCAAGCTCTTCTGGACAGATTGGGTTAGTACAATATGAGGCTGAAACTCGAGGTTATTATTCTACGGTAACAGTCACTATCTATTTCTGATGTATAGCCGGGCTGCTTATTCCTCTTCACTTTTCGAGCCTTGAACTTTATATCCCCAATCAAAGCCCTCGGAATACAAATCTATCCTCTCGGACCATATTACGCAGAGCGTATTGACACTGCACCTGCCCCAGCCCAGCTAAATGCATGTCGACCTACTACTTACTCAATACCTGAATCCTTACATGCTGCGACTGATCTATACACAACTATTCTTAAATGAGTGTCGGTTAATCTACACAAATTTTCAATGCATAGTTTCCGTACAAATAAAGGTACAGCCTTAACTTTTCCTTCTAAGCAGAAAGTTGAATACTTAACTGGGCCCAATCGCAGTGTCAAAACGTCCCATAGTAAGCCTGAAAAGTTCCCAGCAAAGAATCGAGAGGAAAGAATAAACTATGTAGCTGCTATACGCCTCAAATATGCAAGAAAGAAAAGCGAGTGAATTGGCCGAAGAACATCGCCGTCTTGCTGGCTGTTGCGGGTAGACCGTCACAGCTTACATAATATTCGAGGCCAGGCATTGGCGTCACCTCGTCAGCCTGGCTCTGATTTTGCCCAACCTGCCGGCACGCGGCAAGCGCCATTCAACAACCACCACAGCGCAACACACCGAGAAGCCTTGAATTCCACCAATACCACATCCGTTTCGCCCGCGGCCGTCGATTGCCTCCTCGCACACAAATACAGAACGCACACTCCCCGGTCCACCATGGCGGAACGAGCCCTCTCCCAGCTACTGGGCCAGCTCAAGCACTCGCCTTCCATGAGTTACGACGAGGCAAACAAGCTCCTTTCCAAGGCCAAGCTCGCCCTCCTGCGGCTGCAAGCGCTCACACCCGCTCCGGCTGTCTCATCGGAGCTCCTCGCCGCGGCCCGCGAGACATACGAGCAGGGCGCGCTCTTCGCCATCCGTGCTCGCAACCCCGACGCCTTCACCCGCTACGTTCAGCAGCTGCAGCCCTTCTACGAGCTCCCCTCGGCCCGCCTGCCCCCCAACCTCCCCGAGCGCAACAAGGTTACCGGCCTCAGCCTTCTGTTGCTCCTCACCCAGGGCCGCTACGCCGAGTTCCATTCGGAGCTTGAGAGCCTCGCAAACAGGGACGGTGGCGGCACCGCCGGCGACGTCGAGGGCGACCGCTACTTGGGCTACCCCATCCGCTTGGAGCGCTGGCTCATGGAGGGCAGCTACGATCGTGTTTGGAAAGCCATGAAGAGCAGCGAGGTTCCCTGCGACGAATACAGCGTATTTTCAGAGGTATGTGTCGCTGCCGAGCTCAATCCCTTGCCTACTGGCTTCCTACCTTGCTTGCGCACACTGACCGTTCTGCCAGATTCTAAAAAACCAAATCCGCTCCGAAATCGCCAGCAGCAGCGAGCGCGCATACCCTAGCTTGCCCATAAGCTCAACCAAGTCGCTCCTCTTCCTGGATTCGGAGGGCGAGGTCATCCAGTTCGCCAAACACCGTGGCTGGATTGTCCGCGATGGGCACATCTACTTTCCGGACGAGGCTGCCGATGCTGGTGAGGATTCCGCACAAAGCAAAGAAATGAGTCAAATGGTTATTGAAAACGCGCTGGGATATGCTAGGGAGCTGGAGACTATAGTTTAGAAGAGTGCCTATATGACATTAGCATCCAAAGGACACCAATGTACTACCACAGACTTTACATTCGCGTTCGTTGCTAGCGAATTTTGTTCGTGTACTGTAATCAAATGACGATTTTCTTTGCACCTTCACTATCTGAACAAGGCTATCCGGCCTTTTTTTCACATGTCATGTTTCCCAACATCGAGCCAGGGGCCTTTCCAGCACCCTTGCGTGTTTTGACCGAATTATCTTTTGCTTGCCCTCAAAGCAATTCCTACCCGTCATCTATATGTCTATGCAAATAGCCGCAGCCCGCTTCCATGCTTGCCAATCTCACAAACCTCGCAGACCTTGCACAAAGTTCCCTTGTATTTGGAATGGTACTTAGATCCGTCAAAGGCGCACTCCTCGTACGATGTTCCGCTGTAAATGGGGGTGAAGCTGGCCGCGCAAATCTCGAACTCTGCAAATTGATCAAACTCGATATCAACAGCATCGTTGGGATTGCGCTCGCATACCGCCTTAGCTTTCTTAGCCTATTCTGAGTTAGCATAGACTGCATGTCCAGCGTAGAGGTAGGCACATACCGTATCCACAATCTTGCTCGCTCCACCGTTGGCAATGATGCGGTTGGCAAAGCTTAAAGCGCTGTTCAGATTTTTATTCTTGTTTGCCAGTTGCATGGCACTGAGTAGTGCCAGTTGCCTGTGAGGGACCTCGATCTTTGGTATCGTGAAGTAGGCTGACAGTTCAAGGCTTCTCTTGAGCTTTTCGGGATCCGCTGCTACGACATCAGCTGTGCCCAATTGTCTTCTGGCTAGCTCGATGCTCATGGCAACAGTATATTCGCTGGCCGAGGTGATAAGCTTCTTAGCCTCGGCAACTTCGCCTTCACTTGATACGGCGTTGACGAGAATTGTGTGCAGGATACCCTTGAAGATCTTGACACCGTTCTCCAAATTGTTAGCCTTCATGGAATCATATCCCCGCTGCAGTTCATTCGCAGCAAGGTATTCCAGATCCCGAGGAACAATAGGGAGCACTTGACGAAGATCACTCTCATCAACTGTGCGGCGTACATAGTTGATAAGAGGGTGTAGACCAGCGGATGCTGGGAGGAAAGTCCTGGATGCCTTATAGACCTCCAAGAAGCGAGGCTTCAATGATGCAAAATTAACAGCGCCTACTTGTCGGTTCAGCAGCTGCATGGCTGTCTCAAAGGAGCCACCAGCAATGTGGTCCACTGCAAGGGGGGAGTTGCGAGCCCACAGATCGGCTTCACTGCTTCCAGCACCTCCTGCATCGGCAGTGTCCACGTTCACAAAGTCACTGTCAGCCTCAGGCAGGTCCTCATCGCCCATATCCCAGCCAGCAACATCCTCATCATCCTCATCAGCAGTGGCAGCCCCGTGGGCAGGTGCACCGGCGTCCTCCATGGAGTCATTGAGCCCGGCCGCGGCATCAGCATTGTCTTCGAGAGTATGACCCTCCACTTGACCGAGAAGGGCCTTTTCAAAGAATGACTGAGAAGTAGCTTTTGTCGGCCAATTTTGCTTGAAGGTCGGCACAACAGGCTTAGGAGGTACAAAGGCTTTACCCAGCGTGGGCACTGTGAGCTGATCCTCTGTAATTCCAGTCGCCTCTAAAATGGCCTGGCTTTCCTCATCTAGGCCGTGAGACTTCGCGGTCATGTAGGCCAGGGGATCTATTGTACACTAGTCAGTAATCGTATAAAAATACCTGAAGCTGATTAATACACGTACAAAGGTCAATTTCTTTGAACATCTGGATGCGATCCTCAACCTCACCCAGGTATAAGGCGTTGTGGAATCGAGCAGTAAAATCGCCGCGGTGCTCAGCAATTTTAGCCATGCGAGCAAGCTTAGAGTGATCGCCAGTTGCCAGGTAAAGAAAAGACAGCTTGTCGAACTGCTTCAGTTTTTGGTAGCACATCTCAACAATTTGGTGGTTGCCGTGAGACAGAGCCTCAATGCTCAGTCTGTTCCAGAATTTGGGCTTGTCAAGTTCCTTGGCCATTTCAACAGCAACATCAAGATTACCGCATTCAATGGCAAGGTCAAATCTGGTAGTAGGATCCTGGACAAACTGCAAAGCAATGTCGGGATAGCCCTTCTTTTGTAGGTATGATATGATAGATTGGCCCACAAGACTGGAGTTGCGGATAATGTGCAGCATCTCTTCGTAGTTGCGCTTGACGAGCGCTAGCTTGAACCGATATTCTGTAGGGTCGATTTGGAGGATACGCGGCTTTGCAGATCTATCAAGGCAGTAAACATTGCGTCCCTTGACCCGGACAAGGTATACAGTCTGATCTAGTGTTCTGACAATGCCGTTGTCGCCGTTGAGCAGGGTGTACTTGACATGGTTCAGAGTGGAGTACAGAAGGACGCCGGCATCGTCCCAAGTGGCGCTCTTGATTCTGATGGTTTCATGGAGCGTGCTCACTTGCTCGAGCGTCTTATTGACAATGGTGACGTTATGTTTGCTTAGAAGCGCTGCGTAAAGGCCGTCGTTGGACCATACCACGTATTTCACACCGTTGACTGCAAGATCCGCTGTGCTCTTCTTTTGCTGGATGTCGTAGAGATGGACCGCAGTAGCAGTAATGATGAGCAGGTTACCTGTGCCTCCGAAATAAATATCGGTGGTACCGGGTGGCGCTTTGAAAGAGCGCGTCGTGTTGTTTGACAGATCCTTGATATCGATGGTCTGAGTAGAGAGGTTGAGAACAGCAAACCTGTTTCGAGCCACGAAAATGGCCGAGTTTCCGGGACCACGCTTGGACTCAGTGGGCTCAATATTGCCACTACCCTCCTTAGGAAGGTTGACAAGCTCATATGAGCCTTCATCAGCAGGAGTCGTCACGAGAACGGATCTCTCAGCTGGATTGTATGACAGGGTTCGAGGCGCGACCCACGCGCTACCAAGCTTCTTTAGCGATAGCAGGGTCGGGCTCTCAATGTTCTTCTGGAAATCGTACGATTTCACCAGCTTCTCCTTGCTGAGGAAAAAGAGTGTGTTTTGGTGAACAGCGGAGGCAGGTCGCTCACGCTCCAACTTAAATACCATGACACCATTGTCATGACCAGCGGCGAATAGGTTAATTTCAGGGTGTGCAGCGATGACCCAGAACCTGTCATTTTCACGCTTGAATGTCTGGACCGCGGTTCTCTTGTTGAGATCCCAGACCCGAATGGTTTTGTCACCGCCAGTAGACAAAATCAGGTCTTGGTGAGGGTGAAAAAGACATCCCTCTGCATTTTGAAAGTGTCCCCTGCAAGTGTCTACCTCCCAGGCCTTGGTTTCACTCATACGCCAAAGCTTTACCAGGCGGTCATCACCAGCAGAAACAATCAACGGCATGTGGGGGTGGAAAGCCACCCAATTGACACCGCGATCGTGACCCTCCAATACAAATTTGACGACGGCATCGGTGTTTCCAAACATATCGGTTTGATTTTGGTTGGAGCGAGCGACCTGGTCCTCGAAGCTCATGGACGTAGGGGCAGAATGTTTCTTTCGAAGTCCGGAAATGTCCCATACGCGAACAGTTTGATCGAGAGAGGCCGATACGACGAGATCTTCTTTCGGGTGGAACTGGGCGCACATGGTGTAGTGGTTGTGTCCAGTCATGGTGCAAACTATTATCATGGTCAGTTTGCTTCGCGGGCTTAAGCGACTTGAGTATTTCTTACTGAGCGAGCGGTTCTGCCAGTTCCAGATTCGAATTGTCTGGTCATCCGAAGAAGAGATGATCCACGGAAGTTCATGATGAAAAAAAACAGTGCGAACGTAATCCAAGTGGCCGGTGAGAGTGAAGAGACACCGTCTTGTCTGGTAAGACCACACCTTGATCTTGTAATCATCACCGCCAGACACGAAGAGAGGTTGAGTCTTGTGGAAGTCAACGCCACGGACCGGACCATCGTGCTCTTCGAATCTGTCGATTAGAGTGCCCATACGATAATCCCAAAGTTGGATGGTAGACGAATGTAGTGTGACGAGGATCCATGGTCTAGGTCGGTGCTATTAGCGTTACCCGAATCGGTCGTCGCGCAAAGGAACATACCTCTTAGGATGGAAGGCAAGACCTTTCGCTCGAGAAGACTTCGATTCGAACTAAAGCGCCGTCAGTGTAAGTAAGTAACGCAGCAACAGCTAGGAGAATGCGCACCTTGGTTAGCATGTTAGGAGAGGACGACATTGTAGCGGGGGGAGCTGAAGTCGCAGCTTCGTGAACAAGTCAAGATTGAATGACGCCAGCCAAGTCTATGACATAGAAAGGATTTTGATCAGCTCGCCCAGTAGTGACCGTAATTGCAGGCTAGTCAACCACTCGGCGTCGAGAAGTGTTGTAGTGGTGGTGTAGTGGCATACAGTTGCGCCTCCTTGAACAACGATACAGCTTCGTGTCCATCTCCAATTGTGGGCTGGCTCGCCGAATTGCCCCGCAACAACGTTCCGCCGGCAGCAGCCCACACCGCCTTGCCCCTGGACTACCCCACCAAACAATTCTGCCACCGGATTGACTGACGGCACGATGCGCTAAACTCGTTTTAGAGATGCTATCCTGCGACGGTGTCCGGAGGCAGGGCTGCAGGTGCACAACGAAGCAGATATTATACAGATTACAGATACCTGGCGAATTGTTGGAAGTCCTTGCAGTTTCTATTCGGGAATCCTCCAACGCGATTTGCAAGCAGCCATATCTCGATATTGAACGACCAGGGCCATCCGACCCCTAGAATCACCCTACGGCGTGTACAGGATGGCCTCCTGCCTCACCAACAGCCTGCTTGTTGCAGTACTGGCCTTGGGTCAGGTGTCTGCGTCGCCAGCCGTCAACGTTCGCATGCAAGCGGCATTTCCCAGCGGGCCGTATTTGCTTGAACTACTGTCCGCAAATGTATTCCGTTGTTGCGCCAGTGGCCAATCGCTAACAGTTGGCTAGGGAAACTGCGACAGCCGAGAACTCTTCTGCCTACTTTCCTTTGCTTGATCGAATTTCTACCGGGCGATTCTCAAAATTAGTCACCGACGCTCAACTTTACGAGGAATTTATCAGAGTTGTCCGAGAAGATGGCCATCTGAGCAGTGCAGAGGCGCTGTCGACCTTTAACCTGGGTCTCTCTCTACGATCTTCAGCGCCGAGAGTCGAAGCACACTACCAATACTATGAAACGGCTGTCGAATTAGCCGAAATAGATACCACTTGCGAGGCATGGGTTCTCTTGAGTGGAAATCAATACTGTACGCCGCAATTGGATACTGTTGCGAAGTCCAAGCTGTTCGACTCGTATGTCTCCCAAAATCTCTCTGAGTTTCCCTACGTTCTCTTTTCATTGCTGAACAAGTCTTTCCAGGAGAATCCCTACGTTGCCATTTGACCGCTCTATAGGTGGTGGCAAAGATGCAGTGCTCTATGCAGATCCGACATCCCCTAATTTTGGAGAATTTCACAAGTCGCTTGAGAGAGCTGCCAAGGCAGGCAAGCTTAATTACCGTGTACGATACCGCCGTCCAATGAACCCCGTCAACAGACCGCTGGCAGTCAGCGGCTTTGGGGTCGAACTGGCTCTTAAAAGGACAGATTATATCGTTATTGACGATAGAGCATCGCAAAATGGCGCCGGCGCACAAAAGCCCCTAAATACTGAAGCTATTTTTGAGGAGCAAGAGCTGACTGACCTTCGCCCGCTTTCAACGTCAGAGCTAGCAACTCTCGGCATGAAATCGTCATCATTTATTCAGAGCAGCAAAGCTCCTTTCGAGACTCTAGTCAAACTCATGCAAGATTTCCCCAAGTTTTCTGCATCAGTATCTGCGCACAATGTGTCTACAAACTTCTCTGAAGAATATGAACGAGGGCACATGCAGCGCGTACCGAGAGGGATTAACGCATTGTGGATGAACGGTCTCCAACTTATAGAACGCCAAATTGAACCGTTTACTCTGGTCGAAATGCTTCGTCGGGAGCGGAAGCTCGTTGATGTTGTTCGCAATCTAGGCTTGAATGGGGTTGATGCTATATCTTTATTTGGACACGAAAAAGTTGCAGCATCGAAGTCAGATACGGAAGAGGCACTAAGATATGACTGGACTGATAGACCAGAGGATGGTTATGCTATCATTTGGTTAAATGATCTTGAAAAAGATGCCCGCTATGCCCAATATCCGGACGAATTGGGCTCTGTAAGTTTAGCTTGCGGAGTGGTGTCATTCGTATTAACTAATTATTCAATGTGCAGCTTCTCCAACGCACATTTCCTGGGCAGATCCCTCCAATTGCGAAAAATATTTTCCATGTCGTTATTGCGGCTGACCTCTCAGATGGGGATGACTTGGCCGTCTTGGCCCAGCTGCTGATGCTTATCGGTCGTGGTATTCCGATACGCTTCGGTATCGTCCCCGTCGCATCAAATCCGGAAGCATTAAAGCAAGCAAATATTATCTATCATTTGATGGATACATACGGCTTTGACTCAGTTCAAGGTTATATTGGCGGGCTTGGCGAAGAGCCTGACCTGTCCTTGGCTGAAACCAGCTTTACTGAAGCCGTTAATGGCCTGACGGCAGCTACTGGTACTCATGCGCAAGCCTTTGTAGAAGTTCTGGAAACAGACGAGTTCGATACACAAGTGAAAATGGCTGACCGGTGGATCTCCCGACTGAAAGCAGCAGACAAGTCCGCGCCAGTTTTCTTTGTGAACGGAGTTTCAACACCCCGTGCTGCAAACTGGCTACAAAGCATGAGCATGCAGGTTTCAGAGGATCTTCAAACGATCCAGAAGGGTGTATATCATGGCGTCATCGACGCCGATGTGTGGGTTCCTGAAATCTTCCTGGAAGGTGCCTTGAAGCGTCGCAATGAGTATCTATCAGTCGATGATACTCACCCTCTTCGAGTTCTAGACGCCAGCAAGTTATATGGCGACCACAAGGACCTATTCGACAGCATTCCGGTGCAGAAATGTGACCCAAAAGCAGCAAGGGAGTCCTGGGCCGCTGTAACAGTCATCGCTGATGCAACTACTTTACGCGGCGTGGATCTTATCTTGTCGGCCCTAGAGTTCAAACGAAGCAACCCAGGCGTGCAACTCGACGTTGTTCATAATCCTCTTTCCACAGACAGCGCTTCGGACGTCAACGAAGCTCTGAAGGCCGAATCTGGCCTTTTCAATTCGGTTACGAGTGAAGAAATCAAGAAAATAGTTGATGAGGCAAAAGCGGGCTCCTCAATCGGAGCATATGCCGTTGCGCTGAAGCGATTCCTCCCATATGCAAACATACGACCAGGCAACAGCAGTGTACTCCTAAATGGACGTATGATTGGCCCTATAGCTGCAGGAGACAACTTCTTAGTGGAGGACTTCACACAGCTTCTGATATATGAGCAACAACGCCGAATTCTTCCAGTTTTTGAAGCTCTTGACGATCTTGGCCTTGGAGACAAGGTTTCTGGTCCGTCCTCGGCCGCCAAATTTACGTCAATCACGGCACTATCAACCATTTCTGACTTACCAGAAGGTATTTTCGAAGCATCGTCGTCTATCCGATCTATGATATATAACAAATGGGACGCAAAGCACACGACAATCGAAGTCGGCGACGCCGAAAGTGCTAGTATCCATCTTATTGCCCTCCTCAATCCATTGAGTGAGCAAGCTCAGCGCTGGGCGCCGCTCCTGAAAGTTTTGTCTGAGCTTGATGGCGTGTATTTGAAGTTATTCCTAAACCCCAAGGAGAAACTCGAAGAGCTCTCCATCAAGCGCTTCTTCCGTTACGTCCTAGAATCGAAGCCCTGTTTTGACAAAGATGGTGCTGCTAGGGGTGGACAAGCTGTATTCAGTGGACTTCCTTCTGAAGCCCTTCTTACGCTCGGAATGGATGTGCCCCCGGCTTGGCTAGTGGCAGCGAAAGACTCCATACATGACTTGGACAATATCAAACTGTCTTCCGTAAATTCCGACGTTGACGCAACATATGAGCTGGAACATATCCTCGTTCAAGGTCACTCCCGAGAAGAAAAGTCTGCCCCCCCTCGCGGTGCCCAGCTTGTCTTGGGAACCGACAAGGAGCCGCACTTGACTGATACAATTGTCATGGCCAACCTCGGGTTCTTCCAGTTCCAAGCCAACCCCGGCATCTATTCTATTCATCTGAAGGAGGGCCGAAGCGCGGATGTATTCGAAATTGAAAGTGTAGGCGCACATGGTTGGACAGCTGTCCCTGGAGATGAGGGTACGTCTCTAGCTCTGCTTGACTTTCAGGGGACAACTCTTTATCCCCGGCTTTCCCGCAAGCCAGGCATGGAAGGGATTGATGTGCTGGAGGAAGGTGACGTTCCGGCCGAGGGCCTAGTTTCGAAAGGATTGAAGCTGGCAGAGGGTTTGTTGGGCAACGCTATCGGCAAAAAGACAGCCTCCGATCTGGAGCACGCGGAGATCAACATTTTTTCCGTTGCCAGTGGCCACTTATACGAGCGCATGCTCAACATTATGATGGTCTCCGTCATGCGCCACACCAGACATACCGTCAAATTCTGGTTTATTGAGCAGTTTTTGTCGCCATCTTTCAAAGAATTCATTCCTCATCTCGCCCAGGAGTATGGTTTCAAGTATGAAATGGTGACGTACAAATGGCCGCACTGGCTCCGACATCAGAAAGAGAAACAGAGAGAAATATGGGGCTACAAGATTCTGTTTTTGGATGTGCTCTTTCCCCTCTCTGTTGACAAGGTTATTTTTGTGGACGCAGATCAAATTGTACGGACAGATATGATGGATCTAGTCAAACTTGATCTCGAGGGGGCCCCCTATGGATTTACCCCGATGTGTGATTCCCGAACCGAGATGGAAGGGTTCCGCTTCTGGAAGCAGGGTTACTGGGCAAACTACCTCCGTGGGCGCCCCTACCACATTTCTGCTCTGTACGTGGTTGATTTGCGCCGCTTCCGCGAAATTGCAGCCGGCGACCGCCTTCGACAGCAGTATCAGGCACTTTCCGCCGACCCGAACAGCTTGGCCAACTTGGATCAAGATCTACCTAACCACATGCAGTTTCAGCTTCCCATTCATAGCCTGCCCCAGGAATGGCTCTGGTGTGAGACGTGGTGCAGTGACGAAAGCCAGAGCAAGGCGCGTACCATTGATCTGTGCAACAACCCCGAGACAAAGGAGCCCAAGCTCGATCGCGCTCGCCGGCAAGTCCCCGAATGGAGCCAGTATGACGACGAGATTGCGATGTTGGCCAAGCGCGTCAAGACCATGGAGAGCCCCGACGACACGGACCGGCAAGCAAAGCCAGCAAGAAACACTAAGAGTCGGAGCTTCGAGGAGCCTATCCGCACAAAGGACGAGTTGTAAAGCACAAGGGGTGGGTGATTTTCCGATATTTCAATGAGAATTAGACTTTACTGCGTTTCGTCGCTGGCTTTCACTACATTTGTATAAAGGCTCACTTCAAGGATATTTCCACTCTAATTTCTTCATGTAATGTAGCGAGGTGCCTCACCTCCTTCGTATTCTGCAAGGTCTTGTATCTGGCATTTCTGAAACGTGAAAAGAAAAGAAAGAAATTGGAACATATGCGAGAGCGGTACAGCACTACTTCAGCCGCAGGGAAGTGGCAGCCGCTTCCTTGGCAGCTCAGCAGCCTCGTGTCATGGCTCGTCCACTTCCACAACAACTTGGCAAAGAGAGGATCGAATGCATCGTCAGTGATGAGCCCGGGGAGGAATTATGACGGCAGGCACTCAGACTCATCGAGTCGAAGTCAGAGGTGGTTTCCAGGTACTCTCTACCCCACATCCGCGCATTCCCATCACCAACACAGGGCTCTCTCGGTACTGGCCAACAACATGGCGTGAAGACAAATTCATATCGCAGACCCAAGTGCCCGAGTCCAATATTTGTAAAGTGAAGGAAAGTAGTTCATGGACCCCGAATGAGCATCAAAAGTACTCAGAAGAGAGCAATGCAGTCGAGGTTCCGCCAGTGCCAAACTGCGAGGAAAAGAAACAGAAGAGGACAAACAAAGCATTGCGTATATGATATCGTATGTTGGGCAACAAACATTCAAACCAAAACAAGGTAAGGGATTCGCGGTAGTCATCCTACAACGATGACAGTGATCTAGCGGACGGAGGTATTACTCAAATTCAAGGAAAGCTAGTTTCCCTCTCTTCCTGAATTGAGGCCATCGCGGTACCAGCACTGGCGGCACGACTTGCTGGTGTATTGGTGACAGGGGGAGATGTGGTGTCTGCAGCATCATCCGTCGTCACTGTTTTCTTTGTCTGATGGTCAGACGCGTTTACGTTTGCAGGGACTTCCTTGTGCAGGGGTGATGAGTGTATCGGCGACGCGGACTTTCTGCTTTGGGTGTCGCCATTGCGTACTGAGTTGCGTGGAGAAACTCGGCCCATCTAAAAGAAATATTGTTAGTCATTTCAACACTTGCAGTAAAAAGCTCGTTAATGATATACCTGCTTAGCCCAGCGCAGACCACAGCTGTTGCATAGATCCCGTTGGCCACTTGGCCCTCTGCGCCATTCCGGCGTATTGCGTGTGTGGCAGTTCGCACAATCGCGAATTACGTTACCAACTCCCTTGCGCCTCTTTCTCTTTTTCTTACTAGATAGCAGACCGCCAAGTTCTTCGGCTAGAATTCGGTTTACTTTCTCCATTTGACGCAGCTCAAACTGCCAACTGGAGCATTTTGTCGTCCTTAGCTCATCAAAAATATTATCGTCAGAAGCAAGTGCTTCATCCTGGTTTCCTAGAGCTAGGCCACCACCACCGGGTTGGGAGACTTGGCCATGGACCGATTTACTAGCCGTAGAACCTGCTGTTGAAGTGGCCGGTGCCAGAGCTCTTGACGATGCCTTCAACAGTTTCGTCTGGGCAAGCAAGAAAGAAGGCTTTTGTCCCTCTGTGGCATCTCCGGGATACAGCGTCGTTTGGGCTTGTAGGCCTTGGCCGCGCCTGTTTAGGACTTCGTGTTTGCAGCTCACAATCTTTCCGCGTCGTGCCTTCTCCAATGTGCGGCCAAATTCGGGCCTTGAGTCTTTGCGCATTAGCTCTTGAATGCTCGTGGCGACAAGCGATTCTGGTTGCAAGTCGAGGAGGGATCGGACATTCGATGATACGTAGAGAAAAGTGCCAGAAGTTGACAGTTTTGTCCACATTTCGCTATCCCCTATGCCGCCATTGGCCTCAATGTTCCGGCGACTGATGGAGAAGACAGGCCGTTTTCTGCCGACAAGAATGATGCATTTGCGGCCTTTACCTTGCTCAACGTATAGGGATCCGTGGCTTTCAAACCACGTGTACCCGCTCTGCTTTCTTCTAATCCTGAAAACAATATTGACTTGATCTCCCGTAGTCGCATCCTTCAGCTCTCGTGTAACAGGGACGATGTCAGATGGATGACAAATAGATGATAGCGAGTTGCCAACTAATTCTGCAGCATCATACTCCAAAACGCGTTTGCAAGCTGGGGAGAGATAAAGGAAAAGGCCCTTGAGAGAAAGTACATGGATCACATCGTCACAGTTCTCGAGAAGCATCTTGTCCCAGGACTGGCGATGCCAGTCCGACGCAATACCCTTCGCATTGAACTGTTGCAAAATGGTTGACACATCGTCAACGCCAAGTGTCTGGCCGTTGTCGGCTTCCCAAAACGCGGAAGCAGGCGGTGTCCAGATATACTGACCAATATCGCTGTGCTTGTAATTAACAGCAACTCCGCCAAATTCCGAACCAGCAATAGCATCGGGACACTCAACCAAGTCAATCTGGAAGCCAATAAAATAACGAATTTCATCCGCATCCCATGGTATTGGGATCATCGTCAGAAGATTGAGAAACGGCTTACCGCCTTTGCGATAGTTGATGAGGCTTTGTTGAACCTCTTGCCTCTCCTGTATCATCTTCTTGAGGTTGAAGACTGCGCCATTATCGACAAATTCGCGCTTCGCCCCAGCTTCCACTTTCCCATCGGGCGCTTGAAGAAAACGGCAGTTTTGACCAACGATATCGTGGCTACTGTATCCAGTCAAGTTTTGAAAATTATCAGAGACGTATATAATTGGGCAGTCATTCATAGTGACGTCGCACACAACGAACGCACACGACATGTCGACTGCTCCTAGATGAATTTTAGGGTTTCTCCTGGATGCAACGAGCCACAGAGCCTTGAGCATATCAAAGCCACTTTTGGAATAAATTGATCTCTCACGGAGATCGCTGGAATTTGTTGGGGCATTTGGGGTTGTGGCGATAGATGATGTACCTGGTAGGGTAGGTCCTGTTGACGAAGGTTTCTCTTGAGCGGCAGAAGCGGCGGAGGCGGTTGGTGGCTCATGGCGAGGGATCGATGATCTCACTTGACCAACAGCAGGGACGGTTGCACCAAGTCTTGTATTTTGAGTTGGATTTGGGGCCGTTTCCAGCTGATTCATTTGCACGGACGCTGCAACCGTATTATCCGGGGGGGTCGTGAACGCATTGTACTGCGCAGTAGCGCTAAATTGTATGGCTTCGTTGGAGGGCAGGGAGAGTTGCATGGCGTTTGGTAACGTCTGTTCCCCAAGTACGGCATTTGAACCAGGATCGGCATTGGGGAACATGGCCCCCATGTTAATATTTGCAAACTGAGCGGATACCAAGTTGCCCATGGCATCAGGAGGTATATTTGGAAAGTTATTGCCGTCAGGCATTATGTTGCCCATGCTCGAAGTATCTGGCATTGGGAAGTTGCTGAGCTGCTGGGTTGAAGGCTGAAATTCCATGAAGCTGCCGGGGCCAGTCGCGGATGGCGGATTCATAGCGGTCTGATCTGCCGCCAATGACATGCGTCGAGCATCTACCTGGTCTGATAACTGTCGCGGTGCGAAGCCAAGAGACGCGCTCGCACGGCGCTGAAGCAGGGTCTGGTTCCCCATCATTTGGGCATCAAACGTGCTGGTACGTGGCATGCCCACACCGGGCGGCATTTGCTGCTGCTGCTGCTGGTTTGGGCTGGTTTGCTGGTGCATCTGCTGCTCCTGGGGAGGCAGCTGATTGGGAGAGTAGTATCCTTCCATATTGGCTGCATCTAGGGTTCGAATATCGTGCAAATGCAGATAGGATCGATCGCGGAGATGTAACTATCGCGGCGGTGTCAAGGTCGGAGCTGGGGGCTGAGAGCACACATGAGAGCGGCCACGGAGGCTGTTCACACGCGGAGAGCGGCCCTGTGGTACATAGATCTTCCACCGATAAATCGCGGCCCGGCTCCTGGCGAGAGCAAAAGATGAAGGCGACAGCAGAAGAGCGGCTCAGCGTGCGGCGGATGGCCGCGGAGGAGGGACGTGCTTGCGGAGCAGAGGTGTACAGAAGCACCGTACCCCTCCTGGATAATTTCTCGGCGGGTAGAGCGGGTTTCCTGTCGCGGTCGCCGGGGACCCTGGACCTTCGTATGCACGTCTATGGAGGCCGTTGAGCACGAAACGGTCGCAGAATTTGGCGCGCAACGGCGAAAACGAAGCCAAGGCTTAACAGTTCGCAAGGGTGCTGAGCTGGTACATCGAGCTACGAAAGTCTCGAGGTCCCAATAAAATGATTACATATCGTACACCACCAAGTCAGCCCACACACAAACGACTAGTCTACTACCACACACTATGCCGTGCCCGCGCCTGCCTACTTCGTCCACTAATAGGAGGTAGGGACACTTACCTATAGTACCGAGCCAAACGCTTGGCACTGGCCAGTCTCCAGGCTGTGCTCGGGGAGCTACCTGCACCTACGGCAAGACCTTGATACTAATACGTGCAGAGTGCCAGCACGGCCAGGCCAAACTTTGCATTGGTTCTCAACGATCTCAGAGACTCTCGGCACACACACAGCATCAGGCACCTTCCCATGGCTCTGCTTTTCTACCCCTTACATCTGCACTAATTAGCGTCCTATAAAGACTGTTCCATTTATTCCGTAAAGGGGAATTAAAACGACATCGCGAGGTAAACCATAATCCCAAGTAGCTCTTCATATGCAACGCAGCCTCATTGCTATCGGCTCAAGCACTTTCACTATCAACAACTGTTGTCTATCGTAGTTTCGTTCTCGTCAAATCCTATTTCCATCCCTATCCATCGCCGAGTATTCAGCTCGGCATTGCCTCGCAACACCGGTCCCTCTAGCTAAAGAAGCCCATAATTGTGCGCTGGGAGTCCTGGGAGAATTGCTGCAGCAGTGGCATAGGATCTACGTTGGCTGTTGTGAGCATTGTCTTCGTTGCTGTGGCCACTCTATTGGCGGTCTGGCCGCGCAGTGTCTCGGCCTCAAGTGCCTGTGCGATGAAGACAAACAGCTTGGATGCTTGGCCCATAACAGTCGGGTTGCCCCTATGAACTTCATTAGTAGACTTTCCATAGCTATTCTCATGCGCCACTTACTGGTCGATAAGTTCCGCAAGGTAAGCATAGGCATACGGGGCGGCCTCCTCATCGTTGGTAATTGGCAATGTCTCAATCCACTGTGTGATAACAGCCTGCACATCGCCAATACTGTTGGCATTGTAGTGCAGAATCTTGGCAATCGACGCACAAGCATTTTCTGTGGCGTAGACGTTGTCGTCGTTCCGTGCATCGGGGATCTGCGTCGCCTGGAACAGGATTGGCAGGGCACTCCCCAGGAACTGAGACCAGGCAGTACCTCCACGGTGAGCAGCGACACCGATACCGTAGGCTGCCGCTTGCCTCACAGCAGGCGAGGGATTCCGGCATCCTTCAATGAGGGGTTGTGAAATATAGTTGGCATATCTCATGCTTTCGGGACCGCAGTACTCGAGCACATCGTCCATAATGCACAAGCCCCACTGCCGCTGAGTAGGGTCATCAGATGTCAGGAATCCTTCATAAGTGGGCAGAAGCTTTTCCCATATGGGAAGGAAAGCTGCGCCGTGGTTCTTGAAGACGGAGTGGAACGCTTTGTTCATGTCGGACAGGAGTGTTTGATCATCTTCGATGGCAATCAGGGTCTCTTCTGCTTCATCTTCCACGTCATCTGCTGTAGCACCCTCTCTCTCCTCCACTCGTTGAGCAACACGCTCCTGATAGTCAACGATTGTTGAGTGAACGGCATCCATGAACTTGGTCATGTGTTCAGCGTTGAGACAGTCCTTACCCACCACCTCAACGGACTCATAGAAACACTGGTACATTTCAGCCAGTGTATCAATAGCGGGCTCTGCAGCGAGGACTTCGATAAGTTTCTCCACGCTTGCGTTCCACAAGCCGGCCAGCTCATTGGATGGACTTCCGTATGCTTTCTTATAACAGCTTAGCAGCTGAGGTACCAGCTTTGCTGACATATATCTGACAGGGTCGTGGAAGAAGAATGCTAAGCCAGGAAGAGCAATCACCTCCATAATGTTGGCGACGTATGGGGCAAAGGCGCCCTCGAGCACTTGTGCGTATACAACAAGTAGCTCGATCGCCATATGTTTGTCCTCCATGGTGCTGGTTCTAATACCAATCATTTTACCCTTGACGGGGACAAATTCCCAGCCTTCTTCGCCTTGCAAAGCCTGCGCCTCCTCATTATCGTTAAGCAGTTGAATGTCAGCCTTGGACATCGCTTGCTCAAGCAGGGGAGGCATAACGCTGCCCATGAAGGGCACAAAGTCAGAGCCAAGAACACGGCACATGCGGCCCCAGCAGTGCATGAGGTACTGCGCCTGAGGATCGTCTGCATCAGTAATGCTGGCTTGGATATTAGCCAGCAGATTGACCAGAGTCATAGCGTCCTGACCGAGTCGCTCCTTTCCAACAGCAATGGCAATCAGGGTAGCACACTCCATAGCTTTGGCGCGGAGAAGGCGGTATTCCTTCTCGCTCTGGTTTTGCAATACATTCACCAAGAGCGGCATCAAAGTATCATAGTATTTCGAAAAGGCAGCCTCAGCAGCATCGGCAATGGTCGCAATAGTGGAAAGAGCCTGCTCCTGCACATATCTCATGTCACTCTGCAGGAGATTAAAAAGATGAGATAGAAGATCATCAAGATATGGCTCCAAAGTGGATTTCTCGGCCTCTTCGCAGAAGTTGACAAGGGCAGCAGCACCATGTGACTTGACTCTGGGTTCAGGAGAGTCCAAAACCGGGATGATAGCCTTCAAGACACGGTCATAGTAGTCACTCTGCATAGTGGGTGCAAAATCTGTACTCATCTGGCCAAGAGCATTGCAGCCAGCCCATCGAACGCGGGGGTGCGGGTGCTGCAGCGCAGGGATGACAAGATCCAGTACTTGGTTCAGTTCGCCTATCATAAGATCACGACAGCCTTCGGAAATGGCGGAGATGGCCATCAAGGCAGCATGTCGGTCTTTCCAGCCAGATTGCATCATGCGTGGCAGCCAGTTGAAAGTAGGGGCAAGAATGGCTTGTCCACCGAGTTTATTTGCAAGACGATCCATGGCTTGCTCCCCAGCCACGTGGTTTTGGTCGCTTTCGTCCTGATCCAGCTATGATTGCCCGTGTTAGTTTCGATCCAAATAGCTCAAACTTTGCGTCTTTGTGTATCCCTTACATCATCAGACGCGAGCCACTCTGCGGCGTCGTCGTCATCTTCACCGATTTCAGTCATCAAGCTCAGACACTGAGTAATCATGTCGGAGGTGAATGAAGGGTCCTTTCGACACATGGAGGGGGCATATTCGGCAAATGTGGCCATGAGCTCAAGGGCATTCTGGCGGCAAACGTCTTCCAGTTCTTTATCTTGGACAACAGATACGCAAAACTGGACGAGGTTTTGGAAAAGCTGCTTAAACATTTTGGGGGCAATCTCAGCTAATTCGATAAGGGCGATGAGAGCTTTGCTGAGGTGGTCCGAGTCTTGGGAGTCTTTAATGGGTGGGAGGATGTTGAGAACATCCGGTATCAAAGCGAAGTACTTGGTTCGGCTCTTCTTATCGATAGTTCTAAAGAAAGCGGCAAAGGCGTCCATTGCAGCAAGGCGGACCTAGACAATTTGTAAGCATGACTGTTCAATGAAAGTTACCCTCCCATGTACGTACATTGACTGCATCATCCTTGAATCCCTTCTGGAAGGCAACGAGGACAGCATCAGCCTGGTCTTGCCCAATGACATCAGGAGTCGTGGTAAACACGCGGTAGGCCGTCTCACGCTTTTCAGCCTCGGGTGCCTGTGTGAGCTGGAACAGAGCTTGGAGGACCTCCGTCCATCGCTCCTCTGTCATGCTTCAGTATGGCATTCTAGACGACCAACACTGGTCTTCGGAGTGGCCGAACATACCATTTTCATTATATTGCCGCGCAAGTTCGGCAACGGCATCGCCGATTTTGTTCCGTACAGCTCTGTCCGTCTCGCTTCCCAGAGTCTCCAGCAGTTTTTGACGGATCACGGCGGCCTGGTCTTTAGCGATTGCAAGAAACAAATCCACATTCTGGCCATTGTCGAGTTTTCGGGTCTTGGAGGAGATTCTTCGGAAAAGCAACGCGGCAAACGATCGTGTCTGTGGTGGTTTAGTCGCTGGCATTTAACCAGACGTTGACAGGACACCTACCTGTTCATCTCCCGCGCCTTGGACTTGTTCTGCAAGTCCCATAAGAAGAATCTCAGGGCGCGTAGCAGTCCAGTTGCTCTGGAGGTGCTCCTCGGCCCTGGTGCGGATGGAGTTGTCGGCTGACTGGAGGCCCTGGAGCAGCTGCGCCAGCTCAGCGTGAATGTCGGCAGACAGGACGGACATAGCGGCGGTCGGAGTAGTCAACAGAGCTAATGGCAGGGTAAGATCGTTGCAGAACAATGAGCACGGGTATAATCAGGTTTCAGCGCCGCGCCCGGGGTCTTTAACTTGCTGAAGGCGAGCACCAGCTGTGTAAGAGTGAGCGGGGGAGGGGACCTTGTCGCTATGACAGCCACACCAGATCGCTCGGAGTGATGTCGAGTTCGGCTGGTGACGGGAGTTTGTCGAACCCAATATATTCAGAGGTGAAAGATGAAGAAGAATTTTGCGCCAGGAAGCAGTCGAGCAGCTCGTGTTGGAGTATCCGGACGCGCGCTGTGGCCGCGAGGGGTTATGGAGGGGAAGAAGCGAGGAAATTTGGCAACAATTTTTTTGTAGGCAGCTGTTTAGTAGGTAGTTGGTAGTTTGCTACCACTAATATACGGCAGCAAAAAGGTACCTACTTCGACGAGCACCCTCCTACTAACGGGTAGGTACCTGCCAAGTAGCGGCTTTCCCCACCAAGAGGAGAACAAATTGCCAGAGATTCGCACCGCCTTTCCCTCTGACTTCCAGTACACAGAGGAAGTGTATTTTGCGTTTTGAGTTTAGAAATTTTTCTCTGTCGCTCAGGAATATTTTAAACAGTTTCTTACCTGGCTTACCAAAGCCTAGTTGTGACGTGGCCTGTGGTGGCCTATCCAACGTTTTGTACAAGGAGACGGCGCGTTCTCTTCATGGTACCAGCGCGCCTTGTCGCGCGACTTACCCACGTCGTTGAGTTACTTGGCCAACTACCTGGTACTAAGAAAATTGGTGCGCGCGGGCATTTGCATACCTAGGTACGCAGGCCACCGAACCACAACAGGTACACAATTTGATAACGTCATAACAGGGCGGACACGTTATTTATTCCATGGCGCATCGCCCTGAGGCTGCTACAGCGGCGGCAAAGGGGCCCTCTCCTTTCACCGCCCATGGGTGGCCAAAGTACTTGGTACAACCACTTCGGCTGTCATGCGCCCCCAACACCTACCTTCATTTGCCCTTGTACACGCCATCGCTCGCTGCAAATATCAAGCCAGCGCGCCATTAACCTCCTGCAGGATATCAAGTATACTAGCACGTTGGGTCATGTTCAGTCATTGAAAGGGACGAGCGGCCAGAGGAAGCCCAATGTGCCTTGTACTTCAAACCTCAGTCGCAAACTGCCAACCTTAGTAAAAGTACCTACTAAGGTACGCAGATGGGTACCTACCTAGGTGTACTAGGTAGGCTAGCTAGGTACCTGTACCTGTCAAGCTACCTACCTAATATACTAGGCGTAGCAACCTACACCTTCATTCTTTACAAAGCATTCAATTAATGAAATATAATCTCGCAATTGTTCAAAGATCAAAGGAATCCCATATTCTGTCCACTAGAGTAATTGAATTTTTATAATTCACATCCCGCTCTCAACTCAGGCCACCAGCCAGTTCGGAGGACGACCCCAGCCCCGCCCCCGCTCTTAAAGAATAAACCGGAGCGTCTGGCTATCACTGTGACGTGCGAGACTGCTTCCGGCGGCGTCTCAAGAAGAACTTACATCACCATCACAATGGCGTCTTCCACTGCATCGGGTGCTCGCGCAATCGTGGATAAGAGCGACCCTTCGCCACCGGAGAAACTTTCCCCTGCGCCAGCGGCAGCTGGGCCAGCATCGCGGCAAATCCCACAACGGAGTCCTTCGAATGCCAACTCCAATCCTTCCGGGCATCGACAAAGCTTTGCTGAGAATATGCGAGCAATGCCATCTTCCCCACGACATCGACCTCCTTCGCTGACGCACGCCGCCGTTCAAGAGTTGATGAACAACCCGCCGACGAAAAAGCTCAGCAATTCCAGATTCGCCGGGCGGGATTGGAGAGACATCACAGTTGGGGAACTCGTCTCCCCAGAAGATGTATGCTGGGTCGAGCTGGACGACAGCGTGGAGGATGCAACTAGAGTGAGCATTAATATCCATGGAAGGTATAAGGATTACAGCCTAACATTTCTCAGATGCTGTTAAAAAGCCCCACCAGTGTCGTCCTTGTCCGCGACTCCCAGACCTCGAATACCATCACCTCCACCTTCGATTTCCGCGATTTGAATGCGTACCTTCTGCTCGTTGTCGGTCTGACAAAACCCGAGGATCATCAAGTCGTTCTTTTCAACGACATTATATCCAAGGCTCAGCAAAACCAAAGGATACCTCTCCGCAGGTTGCAATCCATATTTTGCAGAGAGGCAACAGTGCAGCTTGATGCTAGCAGCAGCCTGGCCCAAGCCATCGAGATTCTTGGCAGCGGTATACACAGAATCGTCATATCTGATTTATCCAATCATGTTGTTGGCGTGATGAGCCAGTTGCGGGTGACCGACTTTTTCTGGAACGAGGGTGTGAATTTTCCCACGATCGAACGACTTTATCCGGCTATGCTGCGTGATCTTAGCATAGGGACACAAAAAACCATTGCTGTCAAGTAAGACAAACTCTACTTCTTAAACGCCACAAAGTGGCCGCTGACTTCACCGCAGCTCTGACTCGCCACTCTCGGAAGCACTCACAACAATGCATGAAGAAGGGCTGACGAGCGTTGCCGTTGTGGATAATGGCCACAACGTGGTCGGAAACATCTCAACCAAGGATGTCCGGCACCTGACAAGCACTTCAAGCGCCCATCTTCTACATTCTTCCTGCATGCACTTCATTTCAGTCATCCTGAATGAGCGTGGTCTTGAAAAGGGCCAGGATACCTTTCCGGTCTTCTATGTTAGCCCTTATTCCAGTCTGGCCCACACCGTTGCCAAGCTGGTAGCAACAAGATCGCATCGTATGTGGTTAGTGGAATCGGCCTCGCCCTCCCCCTCTATTCCGGCAACACCGCTGCTTTCTGCGCAACCTCCCTCGACTGCGGCGCCACCATCTCCAGTACCCGCAGCCGCGGTGCCGGCCTCTGCGCTGGCCGGCGCCCGTCTTTCTGGAAAGCTTACCGGCGTCATTTCTCTGACTGATATCCTCAATATCTTTGCCAAGACTACAGGTTTAAATCCGGGTGACCCTGCTGAACGGCGAGAACGGCGCCGACGGAGCTCCAGCAGCTCGATTCGACCCAGCCTGGATCTAACTAGAGCTGGCACAGATGCCCGTCGGTAGTGTAGCTTTTCATATTCTTTTCACTTTCGCTTGCTATATAATGCTTCGTTGAAGGAGGTGCTGGAAACTGGAGAGCGACAGATGTGGCTATCACCAGTCACGTGTACTTCTTGTAATTCCGGGGCTCGTGGTTCTTCGACCTTTGTATTATTCCGTAAATCGTTCAATATATGGAGTTTGGGATTCCGCATATAATAGACGCCGCATGAAGCTCCTGGGAGCGGTTCTTGGGCAAACGTCGCCAACCGCCAGCCAAGAGACCCGTGACGGTTGTTAATCACAAGTTGTGGCTATCTCCACACTTGGCTTCACGCAAGTCCCATTGGGTAGACCAAGCATTCCCCTCCTCCTCAAACCTCCCGCCACCACTGCAAATGATCACGGTCTGATTCCGATAGCTTACCGTTGCATAACGTTTCTAGAGCCGGCGGCGCTCTTCCCTTGTGTCTTTGCTCGGCCTCCAGAACGCCAATCTTGCCACACTGCTTGCTCCCGCCGTCTACCTATGAGGAGTTGTCCTCCATACTGTTGGTGGTTTCCTCCAGAAGACTGCGACCGATGAAGTACAATCTCTGCTCGCGAACTCATGTCCGCCCCAGCCTCATTTTTGTCTTGCGTTGCGGCTACAAAGCGCCCCCTTACACCTATTTCGCATTATGATTGGCAACTTGTCATGTCAGGATGACAGTGAGCTGCCGTCCGGATCGTGTAACGACGACTTCAATAAGCCAGTGCTCTTCCAGCCTCGGCCTCAGTCCTGTCCGAAGCTTGGCGATTTCACTAGTCTGCGGTCCGCGACAATGGATTTCCATCCACCTCACCACATCCTGAGTCGGCAGCTCCTTTCAAGGGGTAGCGCAACGCTCGGGGACTTGTCCAGGGTTGTGAATCAGTTACGGGCCTTGGAATCGGCATCAGAGCAACCCAGTGATGCAAATTTGGCAGTCCTCGGCGCAACCTCCTACCCAGGATCTTGTAACGCTGCCGAACCAAGTTCCACCTCGGATGCCGAACGTCACTGGTCGCCCGGCGCAGAGAGGGGTGGCACAGCTCCGACTCAAGCAACTGCGCCGTGCCCAATGAGCTCAAAGCAGCCAGCTGGTTTAACTGAAGTATTCTTACAACGATCCCTATCGGCCGCGGAACACCGTGGCTCGCGAATCGGTCTGCGGAGGGGGCAGAAACCCTCGTCGCAACCCGTGCGCATACTTGCGTATGAGCTCTCCGGCAAAACTCTCATCATGCCTATACTCGACACCACCCGTACCGTCGAAACGGTGCACCAATCCCTTACTCAGGGCCTCATTCCACATTGTACAGCGGATCGCCATTTGGCGGAAAAGTTTCCGTCCAATTCATTGCATGGTGTACACATATTTTTGGACATGTCGAATATCGAAATCGGTTTTCAGAAAGCGCTAAAGATGCGATGTGGCGTTGGCGGCGCGGCAAGATTTTCTCCTTTGCCACGACTCAACTTGCAATTCTTGACAGAATTACTAGTCCGTGGTCGTTCTTTGGGGGGGCTGCGTGTCGGGTGCTCTATTCTACCTGGTCGAAAGGAGCCTAGGTACGTGCAAACCTTGCGTGACCTTGGGTATGAAGTAGATGTGAGGGAACGCAAACGTGTTGAAAATGGTGGTCTCAATGTGCCCCATGGTAAATCACCGACCTCGGCCGGGACAAAATCGGTTTCGAGATACGTAGAGGACCTGGTTGACGAAACACTACAGACGCGTATGGCCGAGACCGTCATGGAATACTTCCAAGAGCAGGGTACGATCGTCCTCGCCACTGGCGACGCAAAACCGGCGCAATACTCAGATGGATTCCTTCGCTACGTCGAAAGAGCATTGCGAATGGGCTGGAACGTGGAGCTTGTCGCCTGGCATGGCAGCCTATCCTCCTCGTGGAAGGACAACAACTGGACTACCACCTGGGGTGAAAGGTTTCGTGTTATTGAGCTAGATGGTTTTATTTATGACCTTTTAGAGGTGTAAATATACTCAGCAAGGCACTTGTTTTACACAATGTTTCGGCCAAAGATCTTCGATAAATATACAGACAACACCCCCTTGGATCTGATCTCCAGTCTTTTACACTTTATTAAGTCACGTTGTACTTCATAATCGTAGCATAATTTTCGGGGGCGGTGTATGAGTAGGGTTGGGTGATAATGCAGCCATTCTTCAATAGGAGCAAGACATCTCAGATGAAAGTAACCAACCGAAATAACGCATCATGTCCCTACACTCTACTCCAGCGGCAAATGTACAGCCTATACTCCGAGGGTTGAAAGCTTATTGGCTCATGAGATCTTATGGCAAGTTAATTCCAAGGGAATTCCGCCCCAACTCACACCATAGAACTCAGTATCCATATGACGCGATACGAGGCAGCAAGAAGATCTGAGTCAAAGCGATCATCCACCCGGTCAGAAAAACAGCTTGTCACATGAGTTGAACAGCTGGCAGAGAGATTCACAAGTCACAATTGGCAACAGCACCGCCAATACCCCAATACTGATCAGCATCGAATGTCGACACAGTTTTGATCTTCCAGAGGTCATTGAAGGCCGAGAATAGGACAATGTCACCAGGAGAAGCCATGAAAGCCCTCTGGATAGACTTCAAAGCCAGTTTCTGGTTTGCGCGGCCGGGGACTGCAAGACCATTGGCAAGTCCCTGCGTTAGCCAGCCGATCTCAGTGATGATAACTCTCTTGGGAGCAGATAGAACAGACTTGACGCGGCCGATTGTTTCAACTAGCCAAGGCCCTGCGCGGGATGCAGTGATGGTGCTGTCAAAAAATGGATGGGCATTCATGGCGCAGTAGTCAGAAGCATCGCAGAGCTCGGGGTGACCTCGAACCGCCATAAAGGTATCAACGACCACAACTTGGCCTTTGTAGCCGGCCGCACGGAGCATATATCGAGCAGATTGTATCACGCTGATGATGTGTTGGGGGGATGCCTGGCCATTATTGACAAGCTCATTGCCAACACTAACGGTACGAACCATATCCCAGTCAGCGCTGACACCAGCAATAATCTTGCTAGCTTCATCCTGTACATCTGAAGGTTCCCATATGCCTAGGAACAGCCTCGTCCCGCTTTTTTTTGGCAGCGTTGTAGACCATGGAGACCTGGTCGCAGTCCGTACCATAGACACGAATGACGGAGTATTGTCCGGCGATTTGTCCTATGTCATCATCAACATCGTTCTGGCTCTGACATCTATTTTCAGCTCGGTACGGAGCGTAAGAGACAGCAAATAGCTCTGTGGCGTTTCCGATGAGAGATGGGATGGGGCGACCAGATGATGAAAAGGTCGCGGCTGGCACGGTGCCAGTCTGCGTAGAAGACGAGGTCTTGCTTGTTTCAACAGTGGGTTGGCCAGAAAAATGCAAAGGCTCGGCTGAATATTCCAAAACCACGCTCAGGGGAAGGTGCAGAACTGTCTGGGTGGAGGTTGTAACCTCATCTTTCTCGTCCCAAACAACAACCTCAGGAACATAGACGGCAGATTCAACCTCAGAGTCGAAAACGACGATATTCCCGCGAGAATCGTGAGATTCAAGAGAATTAAGATCTTAGTTGCATGCTAGCCAGGGCTTTCTTCCAAAACATTGTGCAATATCTCACGGGCGGGGTGGCAAGCGACAAGTGGTGCAGCCGTCGCTGCAGCCAACAGGTTTCGTCCGAAAGCCATGCTAACGATAGGTACTAGAATTTTAAAGGTAATGCACAGGAAAGTAAAATAGTGGGTGATAAAGAGTGTGTGAAATTGGAAGATACCAAACTATGTGTCCTAGGGATACTAGTACTAGGTAGATGAAGATGATTCAAGTTGGCGAGCGTCGGGGAATGGTGGCTGTCTAACAAGATACCAGTATTGCCATCGTCATTTACTGGTAAATCGCACAGATTCCAAATGTAACCGAGCCTGCTAATAAACAGAACGCTCCAGGAATGAGGCGCCCAATACGTTTTAACACAAACAAAGCAAGTGCGATGGTGATTGTGGAATGTCGGCTGAGGCCCGCCCAAAACGGTGCGTGCTGAGTGCTGGGAAGTTAACAGCCGAGAAGCTTTGGCCAAAAGAAAACCACAGATGGTACTGGTCAACCGCGCCTGTAATACTACAACGAAAATCATTGATAGCAACAACCATGAAGAGGCGGTGTCTGGGATATGACAGGCAAGCGTGGTTGTGAAGCCCCGGCCTGCTTCCCTTCTCGAAGAGTATATAGACATAGAGTCAGAAATATTGCAAAATATCCTTCCACGGTATCAAATATACTTCTTGCCACCGGGGCACTCTCGCTCGCCCAGCGACGGCAACTATGTGAACACAACGGCCCATACAACACGTCTTACAACCGCAGCATATTATCCGGTAGTCTTTGCAGCACTTTAATTAATAACATTACGTATTCTAGAATATCCACCATCCACATTACCGTTACCGTGTTGGATCTATGGTACACGCAATCAGCTCACGAAGGTGCGGATTGCCTTCTGCTTTACATAGCTTTGGCACTTGGTTTCCGCGTCATGACTTTGCCGATGGCATTTCGAATAATAACACCAGCTTTTTCGATATCCTTTTTCGACAGCCCAGACGTAATGCAGACCTTGAGAGCAGGCCGGACGAACCAGTCGCTCGACTTCGCCGTCATACCATTTGCATACATGCGAGTTTTGAGGCGAGAGATCATTACGCCATTAGCCAATGACTGAAATGATTAGTTTTGCGTTCCTAACTTGCGGTAGCGAAACATACCTCGTCTGCGCAATCCATCAAAAGGCGTTCTTGGTCGTCAATACTCAGATTGCGTGCCTTGATCACCTCGGGCTTCAAGACTAGGAGCATGATGGGGTTATCCAGGTTGCTCGTGCATGTGACCCATTCGCTACGAGGTTCCAGCTGAAGCTTCATGGTCCTAATGTTCTCGCGGCACTGGTTGACAATGTCTGGGTTTGACTGCAAAAGATGAACAGTCTCGCTAGCCGTCATCGCCAACATGGCCGGCAGTGCTGCCGAGTAAGTGTAAGCCGATGAGGTGATTCTTTGATGTTCGACGACATCCTTCGCACCAGCACAGAAGCCCCCACCAGCACAGAGAGGGCCTGAGAGTGACCCAACAATCATATCCACCTGTTGAGGATCAACATTTTGTGCCTCCGTAAGGCCGCGTCCTGTACGGCCCAGGACACCGAACGACCATGTTTCATCCAGAATGATTCTAAATTTGTATCGTTCCTTCAGTTCGACAAGTTTGGGTAAATCCGTAGCGTCGCCAGTCGTTTCGAATAATCCTTCTGTCACGATGAATCGACGAGTCAGTTTCTTGAGTTTGCTCTGTTCTTTGACAACAGCTTTCATAGCTCTTTCTAGGTCGTCCATGTCGCCGTGATTGTACCATTTGATGTTGCTTCGCGAAGCTTGGAGGCCTTTACGGATGGAGTAATTGACGCCCTTGTCTGCAATGATGACATCTCCTCTCTTGCAAAATGTCGGTATGACACTAGAGACTGTGGAGAAAGATTGAGCATAGACGATACAGCCTTCCGTACCCAGATACTCGGCGATGTCTGCCTCCGCTTTGACATGGACATCCTGGGTGCCGTAGAACTGTGGCGGGCCACAGGGACCAACGCCATAAGTTCGAAGGGTCTGGATCGCCTTTTCCTTGATCTGTTCGTTCGAGTTGAAGTTGTAGAAGTTGTATGACGCAAGATTCGTAACTGTTCGTCCGGTGGATAACTTCACTTTTGGTCCGGTTGGACTGGAAACAGTGCATTAGGCCAAGCAATGTATCGAGGTACCTTGGTGGTTTGGCTCAACATACCCAACAATGATAGGAAGCTTCTCGTTCTCGATTGCCTCCAAGGTCGTCTGCTCGGCAACTAATGGCTCGGGAGTCCAGTCATCTACCAGCTCTTCGATTTCCTAACACGAATCAGTATAGCTGAGAAGTAAGTGGCATGCGGTGCACACAAACATCTTCCTTTAGTTTGACATAGTTCTGTTTGTGTGTCGAGTATGATGGCGACAACAGATATCGGATAAAGAACAGGACAAGAATAAGCTCAATAGCAGATCGTACAGGGTCGTTTTGGTAGCTCGATTGTATGTAGCGAATCAAGACTGCGGAGCCCGGCACCTTCTGAAAAAGTGACGAGGCGGCATGCACCAATTCATGGGCCTGCTTGTTGAGGTTATCAAAATCCATGTTGGATAAAGGATTTCGTGGTTGTTGTCGTGTGCTGGTGGTTGGAAATTTTGGCGACTCTCCGGCAGGCCGTAGCCTCTTGCGTTCTCAGTTACCTCGTACCACTTACCTGGGCAGGTAGGCGCGAAACATGGCCGAGGGTGGACACTCTCAGGGGCAGGTAGAGGTAGGTGGCACAGACTGTCAGGTACATGTATCTTAGTACCGGGTACCTCCACTGTAAGGAGGTACCTCAGATCGGTACCTACCCACCTACTACAGATAAGTAGGTACTTAGGTACCTAGTAGTACCTGCAGATAGGTACAGGTAGATAAGTAGTAGGTACTGAGTAAGGAGGTAGACGCACGAGTTGTTTTCAGCCAAGCTACCAGGTAGGTACCTACCTCTTAGGTGCCTTAGTAGTACTAAATAATAATAATAATAAAAGTACTACAGAGCGAGATTTGCATGTACTTCCAGCTTATGACGAAGCAGGAAAAAAAAGCAGGGCATTTTTCAGAGCTAACATGCACTAGCCTTAGGTAATGCGAAAGGTACTACTTGCGAGACCTGAGATCCAGACTTGCACATCGTAAATCGTTTCAGTAGAAACGTACGAACCAGAACTTCTGTATTAACCCTATCCGAGACAAAATGATCAAAATAATAACAAAAACGAGGTAAACAATCTAATAATCAGTACCATGATTTGTGGACGCAAGGCGTATGCTTTTCGAACAATGAGCAGGGCTCATCAAACTTAAAATAAACGCAGCTTTGAAGCATCCGTAGATGTGGCTGACGCATCACCACCGCCCGCCTTTGTACCAGTTTCAGTCTTGCCTTCGGTGTTGTTGTTGTCAAGCCCCCATGGCTGCAAGATGCGCATATCGGAGGGGCCACTCCCCAGCGCCTTGAAAACTGTTTCCCCGAGTACCTTCTTGCCAATTACACCAGGAGCAACAGCCAATGCGAGGAAAATGACAAATAGAACGAAGTAAAGAATGGCAAAGCGGATTACACGTCTGCGACGCAGCTTTGACTGCTTCATGGAATAGATGGGCGGACGAATCTGACGACTAAAGGAATTGTTAGTATTCATGTGAACCAATGCAAACGAGGAGTCATACCTAGGCAGCAACCAAAACAGCATCATAGAATGTATCTTGTCAATCTGCGGAATCAAAATGAATGGAGCCATCATGAACAAAATCCAATGCCCCAAAATGAAATCAGCCGAGAACATGCTGAGTTCCGTAATTTTGCAGAGAAACTCTCGCGCCGGTTGTGATATTGAGTGCCAGCCCATAGAGTACCATTTTCCGTTCCAGAAGGCGATGTTGGACTGATCAGTTTTGAATTCTCTGGTCAATGCCAGCGACACGATGAGTTTGAACACAAATCGCTGGATACACATGGCAGCAATTATACCAGCAAGAGCCCTAGCAAAGTTGAATCCTTCCAAAACATACATGACCTCGAAAAAGAGGATCATGAGGACAGCGGCCGCACCGTGGGCGATACCAGCAAGGACGGGCCCAAACTTCTTGCAGCACATATTCAGAACTGGTCCCATACAACAAGCCATGCCAAACATGGCTGCAAGAACACCGGCGTTGATGCCAATAGGGGCAAAGGCCACAACTGCCAATCGAATTAATGAACCAGTAGGCTGCACCTTGAAAGGAGGCGATGCGTTTTGATTCTTGTCGCTGCTTGTAACGCCGGTCTGCGCGTTCATGAACAGGTAGGCAACAGTCGTGGTGGCAGCAAGGAGCAGTGGCGTGAGAATTTCAGTCAAGAAAATATTGGCCACAGCAGCGCGAGGAACGTCGGCGGACATCTTCGCAGAAGCATCACCCATGACTTTGCGCTTGTAGCCCGTGATACGCGTACGTGAGAGTCGACAAAACGCGATCCAGGAAGATGCATGTGAGCGTGAATTGCCTCGAGAGAGCCATCGTAGGAAGTCGCGGTAATCAATGAAGAAATCGGTCCAAGCAAACTGGTGAGGGTTGTACAGGAACGGCGAAATAATCAGGCCAAGCAGAACAATCCAGAAGTAGGTCAAAGCGGGTTGCCATGCAGTCGCAGTGGCAAACAAGAGCATCATCAACAATCTGGCACCGAAGTAGATCGACTGGCCGGCAAACCGCGAATACAAAACGCCGAAAGGAATGCGAGCTGTGGCGAAGCCGCGGCCCGTACCAATGTATCGAGCACCACCGAATGCCAGATCTTGTTGAACTGAGTTCGCATAGATCTGGCAGACGAATACTTCGAAGAAGGGTGATAAGGAGCAGAATTGCTTCATGAAACGCAACGCTGCACGCCACACGCCGCGCTCTGTCAGTTCCTGGACAATAAGCGGCACGAAAGAGATGAAGAAAACGAAGAAGATGGAGATAATACAACGGTAAATCCAACCCATCAACTCATCCGTGTTGGAGCATTTCGTAGGGTACAATGGATCTGTAATTGGTTTCTGCGGGTTGTAGTCGCATCGGATGGTTTCATGGCGAAGTGCCCCAATAGACATTAGCGTCAACATAAATGACTGGACAGACAACATGATGAACATGTTGTTGACGTGAAAGCCAGCGTGCGCATAGTAAAAGGACAGAAATCTGTCCAGAGGCAGTTGAGTACCCAGGTAGTAGTATTCTCGAGAAAGCCATTGTTCTCCCATGCCGGTACCGATTTTGGTTGTGAAATTGAGGATAGAACCGAATCCCAGATCACGACCCTTGCCACACTGGTAGTATTCACAGTGCTTAATGCGTCCACCGCGGACAAGTGCATTCATTCCAGCGAAAATATCTTCGTTTAGGTGCAGCCCCTTCTGAGCTTTCGATACACCACCTCGTGTTGTCATGAAAATGCCGTTTAGGAAATCGGGATGGCCATAGTGAAGCTTGCCACCAATCTGTGCCATGGTACGAGCGAAGAGAGTACCAAATGTTTGTTCCTTGCCAGCGGCGACATCACCGAGAATACCAATGTTCTCTGAGAAAATATATTCACGAGCGCCCAGAATAGCGACAGGTGTATGAACATCGTTCTTGACCCCAGGTGTATAGGGGGAGTGGTTGTCCGGTTTCATCTCTTCAAACTCTGCAAGAACGCTACGAATCTTCAGGCATTCTTCCAGGTAGTTGTCCTGGTTGGCGTCAATGAGCTGGATATATTCACCACGGTAGAAAATGATTGCGTGGTTTTGATTGTCGGATTTTCCATCACCCAATACCGGGTTACCAGAGAGCTGAACGCGGAACTTCGGGCGCCTCATTCCATTTTCCATGAGTTCTGAGTGACCGTCGATGAGGGCAGAGTACAGGCGAGGTTCTTCACCTTCTGCCAGGGGGGGTTCTTCATCTAGGTAAGCGATTTGAAGATCCGGGTAGGCGCGCAGTAAAAACTCGGCATTTTCCATCTCTTCTTTCTTGAATTTGGAGTATCGTTGCATGGAAACAACAAGTTTGAACTTCCGCCGCGCCATTCTCTCCAGTTCTCGCTCTAATTTTTCCGAGTTTCCGCCGAACATTTGAACAACCTCGGGGTTTTCGACACGGTAGAGTAGTTTAATAGCGCGGCTGTAATTCATGAAGCCAGAGACCGTGCGGTATAGTGTTTGAGAACGCAGGGATGCCCATATGCGAGTGCGGAGTGTATATTCGGGGGCGGAAGACTTGAAGCCAATGCAGTAAAAAGGCAAATCGTCGATTTTGCTCTTCGCAGTGTCTTTCTCGCTCTTCTCCGGTTCCCCATTCATCTGAGCTGTTTCATCCGCCAAAATCTTTGTGTCCTTGACAAAGCATTCCCATTCATGCGGATGAAGTTGCTTCAGATATTCCAGGAGGGTTACACGGGAGTAGGGCTCATCTTCACGAATGATTTCTCGTAGCGAGAGTAGGATTTTTTCGCTGTAATGAGGGATCATGACTGTAAACGTGGGCATATTATCGACGGGTACAGGTTCGGGAATTGGTGTAGACAGAGACTGGGCGAAGAATGATATGCGACGTTCGGCCTCGCTGTGGCTGGGAAAGAATTCCGTCTTGAAGGAATGATCTTCCTGAGACACGAAGAAAGTCGGGGCGCGAAGTGTCCGCTTACCCTCCTGCTCCGAGGGCACCTGGTGATACAGCAATTTTTGGACATGATCAATCGCTAGCAGATGCTCACGATACATCGAAATAACAATGGCGTTCCAGACCTGGGAGATCAGAACTTTGGGTTTGTATTTGATCTCCATGTCGGTCGTTGCAAGGACTTTGGAATAGATGCGCTTTGGTAGTCTTGAAAAGATGTTTCGCCATGGTGTCCAGATCGATGAGCCGATGTAGAAAGAGCGTGCAATAGAGAACACGGTGTTCAAAATGACATAAAAAAGATAGGTGTCCAGGAAGAAGAAAATTAAGTCGGTGAACGTCATGAGAATAAGAACGATCGTGGGTTGGTGCTTGCACAGTATCTGCTGCGTTTCCGGTGAGTTCCCAAACATCTTATCGCCTAAGCATTCGATCTTCATGATCGAGAGATATCGAATTGGATCACGAAACGAGAGGGTGAGATAAACGTAGGATTCGCCAAATTTGGCTCCGAAAACGGTGAGCCATAATCCAAACGACATGGCCATGTCGTTACCAGTCAGGCGAGGGTAACTTGCGGTGAACGTCTGGCTAGCCACATACCGCCGAGATTTGTTGGTAAGATAGCTGCCAAAGAGGCCACCAAGAGGCATAACGGAGAAGAAAAGAAATGTAAAGACGGCGATGACGAAGTGTACAATGCCGATAGCCTTATCAATGGGCGTGTCTTTATTCCTCTGATCTGCATCTTTCGCACTGCCATTGCCGTGAAACATGAAGACTTTGATACCTGGTCCGACATTCAATATGAGGATGACAAGTAAAAACAGCAGTCGTTTCGTGAGGTGCTGTGCTCCGGCCCAGCGGCGTGGAACATACACCCACTCAGCTAATGTGGCGAATATCTGAATGAGTGAAGCGATAGCCCCGCCAAACCCAACAATAGAAAATTGTTTAGAGGCGGGTGGCTGATTGTCCTTCTGCTGCTCGTACTGGTACGTAATGAGCGAGGGAGCATTATGCGACGTGTAGAACCAGAACATCGTCAGATGAATAACCCAGATGCGGTTGAAGTTGAGCAACAGATGGAACCACGAGCGCGATTCCTTGTAGGTCTTGAAGAAACATTTCTTCCAGTTTACCTCCTTCAGCTTGAGGTAGCGTTCAGCAGGAGGCAAGTCAACCAGTTTACTCTTGTCCTCAAGAACGATGCGTTCAATGCCTTCGGGGTACCAGAAGAGCTGGTTGCAGTCATCGTAGCCGATAATGTGCTTGTGGTCGCGCTCTCGTCGAACGTAGACGCCGTTGAGAATTTCATATCCCTGGTCACGGCAGTACTGATACAATGGTGTGATAACGTTGTTCAAGAACGTGAATTCCTCGACCGGCTCCACCAGGGCTTGACAGGCCGGCGAATTGAGGTAGTCGTCTGCGCATTTGAAGATGAAGCACAGACATTCGGGCATAAAGCGGACTTGATTGGCTTCACCCCAGCAGAGCAGGTAAAGCGCAATCTGGCGAACGCGATCATACTGAGACATCCGGTTCATGCGTGTCTTCCAACGATACTCCGCGGCTTCAAGACTATCATCACCCTCGAGTTCTTGTAGAGTCTCCGCCTCGTTCCCAGCATCGGCACCCTTCTTTTTGCTCTTCTTGGCCTTGCGCTTTCTGTTCTTGGTAGAGGCATTGGCGAGGCCAACGGCGTCGTCAAGATCAAGATGGGCGGCAAAATACCATTTTCGATAGTTTGCATTATCACCGCCAATGTAATCGGCGTGGAGGGACAGGAGCGCTTGATTGGGTGTCATGCGAGAAGCCCTCGAGTCCAAAAGTGTCATGAGATGATCATACATGTTGCGCATGCTGTCTCGTTGGAATCCGAACTTTGAGGTTAGATCGAGGAAAAGGTCTTCGATCTCTTCCTTCGAAAGGGGGATTTGGGCGTCAGATGTCCACGCGGGATACGGTTCTTTGGAGCGTTGGCTTGGCAGGCCGTTGCCATATTCCATACCGTAGTTGGGGGTCGAAGCGCCTGAAGACCTATTACCGCCGTAGGACATCTGAGAAGACGGCGGGCGGTAACCACGGCCGCCGTCTCCGTATGCATTGTATTGTTCATCACCACGTCCATAGTAATCCATTTCTGCGGCACGAGCCATGTCAGATCTCATGGTGAAATCGCTAAATGTCTCGGATTCTTCCTCTGATGGGTGGCGACCACCTTGAGCGTATCCCTGATTATACTCGCCATCGTAGTATCCCTGGTTGTTATTGTAATAATCATCTTGGTACTGGTCATGGCCATCGTAATAACCTCCGTCTTGATGATACGGGTTGTTGGCGTCGGCGTGATAGTATCCGCTGACAGAGGGTTAGCTGGTTGGGCAACTTCTCGCAAATGCGGTCGCTGATACTCACGATTCATCATAGTAGCCATCGCCTTGCGCACCGTGGGCACCATGATCGCCATGGGCATTGTCATAGTACTGATCATCTTGATAATAACCATCGCCATGTCCGGCCTGGCCGTAGCCCTGGTCGTACTGGTCGTGGTGACCACCTTGGTAACCAGACATGTTGTTTGCGATCGTCTGCTATTAAGAGCCGGGTTAGTGTTGTACAGTGACGTATCTGATTCTTGTTGAACGAACCTGTGGCTCCCTTACGGCATTTGCTGCAGTTTGGGCAGTGCTTGGAGTAGCGCGTTCAGATATAGCAACAATTGAAATTGGTCGTCACTGCTTATTCGACTGGGCCAGCTCGGTGCGATTGGGGAGGGCCACAGGCACGGAAGTTGCGTCGAAATTGTTGAGAAAAAGCAATAGCGCAAACACAGCAACGTCGTAGGCGGCAGGATCTGCTGCCTGAGGGTGGCGCTTCGAAACGAATGTAGACGGCGAGAGAAAGGAGAGAAACGGTTTGCTATGCGCGATGAGTGTATCAGCATAAGAGGTAAGACAGCGAAGGGAGGGTGTCGCCCATGCAGAGCAGTAGCGTTGTCTTGTCTCCTATCCTGCTATCCTGCGATGTGGTGATTGAGTTGAAAGACGAGGAGCGACCAATCCATCAGGAAAATCTCTTGGGGGGAAGGGGGGGCAGGGGGAATGTGGCGGTACCTACCTCTAGCGGAGGTACCCCCTGCTTGTGTACTTGTGTGGGTGGTATAGTACCTTAGCAAATCCGCGATTGGCATGGCATCAGGCAAAGCTGCATGCCTTAGTACATACTAATGAGGGAAGTAGGAGGTACCTACCGCCAGGTTAGTCGTTAGCAGGTACATTACAGGGCAAGGCCGCTGAAATTAGCACTTTATGTTTTGAATTTTTGCTAATAACCTTTCCTCTTTGGGACAACTCTTCCCGGCTCTAACACACAACCCACTAAGGTACATGTCTTTCAAGCTGATGAACACTGCCACAGTCGCCGCCAACAGCGCTCACTGCCAACGTCGCCCGCCGCCAGAGCGGCTGCCAAAGAGGCTGCCAGAGAGGCTGCTAGAGAGGCTGCTAGAGAGGCTGCTAGAGAGGCACGAGAGCGTGTTCTGGAGAGCGCGTTAGAGATGTGCCTTTCTGTGTGAAGATGTCTCCTGGTGATGCTGCTGTTCAGGGCTCCGGAAGCTCTAATTAGCTAGAATCTGACACTAGGCCGAACTAGGAAAGGTTATAGGTAGCTGTTTCCCAAAACTTATTAGCTAAATTTCAGCGGCCCCAGGACAACCTGTTTGGTGGGGTTGGCCTGCCTCGTAGGGTGGCGGCGGCATATTTCAGGGGGGGGGACTTGTCACGCCCCACTGCCTCCGGCCTATCCGTGGATGGACAGCAGCAAAAAAGAAATGGGAATGGCAGGAAGGTGTGAAAAATCGATGGCTGAGGATCGCCCCGTGGTTAATGCTCTACCCGGAGCCAGCCTGAGGCCAGGATGCTGATTCCGCCTCCAGTTCTCACCGCCGATTCCTTTCCTTATCATCCCTTTGGATGTGCGGCGGCTCCAAAGCGGTCATTCACAAGGATAAGAGCCAATAAGAGTACTAGTTACGGTACTTCATCCTCCTCAGTGGTGTGTCCTAGCACGTTTATGTACTATCTGCGTCCACAAATACCTCTAGATACACTGAGATTCAGGGCTTTATCCCTGTAGATGGGTACTGACATTATACGGCCCAGTCAGAGGGTAAAAGAACCTGCTACGAATGTCGCTTTCAAAAGTCGTGTCTATACGGAGGTCCCTTTCAAAAGTCCTGTCTTGCAGGGATTCGCGTGCAGGGGTCCCCTACGAAGTCGGCAGCGGGGTTAGCCCACCTAAATTATATGACATCCGCCCCCTCTCTCCTAAACCTAGCCTAATCAACCCAATCAACCCATCTATACTCCGTAATAGATAAAGCTAGCTAGTAGACTAGCTAGCTAGCTAATTAAGCTAGCTAACAAGGCTATACTAATATTACTACTAGAGCCGCTATTATGATATTAAAGGCGCCCTTTATAGGTAAATCCTTAATAGAAATAGCTAATTTTATAGGGGTCTCGACCTATATAGTTAACTATATCTAGGCTACGGCTAAGAAGCGTAGCTTTAATCTAGCTTCTAGTATTATTAAAGATAACTTTCTTTATAACGCTCTATGTAATAACTAGCCATTAAAATAAGCCCTTAATAAGGTAGCTATCCTAATAAAAGTCTAACTTAATAGGTATAGCTAAGAGAAGACCTATAATATACTAGCTAGTAAGTTAACTAATACTAAAATACTAATCTTAGTAAGTACTATCTAGTATATTCTTAGAAGAGCTAGCTTCTAGAAGACTAAGTTAATAAAGAAGTTTAAACTAACTTAAAGGATAAAGAATAAGAGGCTTTAGTAGTATTAGGAGTAAGAGAATTAGTCCCTTAAAGACTAGAAGAAGGTTATTTAGTTTAATAAGACCTCTATTATCTTACTTTATTATTAGGGAAGTTATAGGTTATAGTAGAAACTAGAAGAAGTATTCTTCTAGAGCTATATTAAAAAGTATTAAAAGGGGTCTTCTAAATTTATATTCTAAGGTTATTTTTTATATAATAAGAAGGGTCCTTATTATTATTAGCTATTAGAATTAATATAAGATTAATACCTAGTTAAGGCTTTAATTAAATAATTAAATACTAAACTA
>LUFD01005605.1:5845-20534 GCA_003025255.1 Cordyceps pruinosa
GCTTCTTTATTAACTTAGTCTTCTAGAAGCTAGCTCTTCTAAGGATATACTAGATAATACTTACTAAGATTAGTATTCTAGTATTAGTTAACTTACTAGCTAGTATATTATAGGTCTTCTCTTAGCTATACCTATTAAGCTAGACTTTTATTAAGATAGCTACTTTATTAAGGGCTTATTTTAATGGCTAGCTACTATATAAAGCGTTATAAAGAAAGTTATCCTTAATAACGCTAGAAGCTAGATTAAAGCTACGCTTCTTAGCTGTAGCCTAGATATAGTTAACTATATAGGTTAAGACCCCTATAAAATTAGCTATTTCTATTAAGGATTTGCCTATAAAGGGTACCTTTAATATTATAATAGTGGCTTTAGTAGTAATATTAGTATAGCCTTATTAGCTAGCTTAATTAGCTAGCTAGCTAGTCTTCTAGCTAGCTTTATCTATTATAGGTTAATTAGGTTAATTAGGCTAGGTTTAGGAGAGAGGGGGTAGATGCTATATAATTTAGGTGGGCTAACCCTGCTACCGACTTCGCAGGGGACCCCTACACGCGAATCCCTGCAAGACAGGACTTTTGAAAGGGACCTCCGTAGAGGAATAAGACTATGCTCACTGGGTGTCTTAGAACATTCTCTAAACAAAATCGAAGGCCAGCAGGAGAGGCGAAAGGTGTTTCGTCGTTATCTATCTGCGCTAGTCGTTCCCCTATCAAAGGGTCATCGTCAAGAAAGAAGCCATTTAACTTGATTTGATTCGTAACTAGTTGTGCTGGTGTTGCCATTAGTGCTGAGTTATCGTACAGCCTGTGGCGATAATTTTCATACAGAAGCCAGCCACCTTAAACAACCCAACCACATACTTCCCCACTCGAAGCAGGAGTGACGCTGGCCGCTGAGTCATCTTGACCTGTGCAGCGGGCGAAGGTTAGCATCCTAGTTTCTTCGGTCCTGGCTGCAGTGGGGACATCACATGCCTCATCCGCTAACCTGAAAAGGTGAAGGCGACAGGATGGTAATTTTGTGTAAGCGGCCAGACATGGTTAGTGCGTTTCAGTTAATCCTGGAGAAGGACACAAATTCACGTTCCGATCAAGTCTGTAAAGAGAGAGAAGTGTGTACAATGCCTGGTTCGGTTAGGCTTCCTGCAGGGAGCAACCGCACAACGTTGATGGCATGTCTGATACCCCTCCAAAAAAAAGGCATTCGGACACCACAGAACCCAGCTTAGCATCAAGGTGATTGCTTTTCATTACATATCCTGTAACATGGTACAAATACTAATGGCTCCTATTTAGGCCGGTATGTCCCTATACTCCCCTTCCATGTCCTCATTCCATTGAACCACAACTGTTGCGACTCATTTCCAGAAAATATGCATCTAGTAAACATGTAAGTAGACGTGTACTGACAGTTCAACATTTACCGTTTGTTAATATGCTAATAGGCTGCCGTCCTCTGATGCCAAAGCACACACGAATGCCAGCGTAACACAGACCCACGAAGAACAATCCAACCCTGGTGGGAAGAAAATGTAAGCCCATTCCATCAGCAACCGATTCCAGAGCTCCATACTAACCCATGGGGCACAGTGGTACAACATGTTCTCCCGCAGGCGAACAAGGCTACGGATGCGCCAAACGCACCACTTCGCCTGCAGGTAGCGCCAGCGAAGGACCACTAAGTAAGTTGCCCTCCACCTTTGCCTAGGTTACTTGGCTAACTACTACAAGATACCCCCATAAACGGAGATGAAGCCGCTGGCGCACAATATCATGCCGTCGAACATGCTACCCAGTTACATGCCCTACTGTCTGAGTTGCTTACATTGGATATTACGGGCAAAGACGGCAAAATTGGTGGTGAACCGTCGGATGCTTCGCTCTCCCTCCCACCCACGGATAAAGACGCTGAGAGAGGCGCGATCCATTATGACAAAGAGCGTGGCAATGCCAATGCTGCTGCTACCCCGGAGGGCAGCATCTCTCGAGAAACACCACGAAGTATAAGGCCCTCAATATTCTATCAAAGCTATCTGGCTAAATGTTACAAGGTGCTCCACAGAATGACACTTCAGAGGCAACCTCACGACGCCATGGCGATAGACCAAGTGTTTCCCGGCTGACGGCGGATCAAGACAGCGGAGACAGTGATGGACTGTCGTGCACGTGCGTATCCACAGACTCAATGCCTTCGCCGGCCACATCACTGTCAGAGCATGACGCATTATATCTTGCGTATGAAGGCATGTCAACTGCGTTTCCAGCTACTACTGGGATGGTGCTGCTAGACGGACAATCTCCTTAGGCTTTAGCTGAGGCCCAATTCCAAGTCACGCGGCCAATGATGTGCGAATATTCGGTGGGGCAAGCACAAGGTCATCAGGGTTAAAAGGCCATAGAACCCCGCCCCTACCAGATACCAGTCCTCGATAGCAATAAAGCCATACAAACGCGAACAACAGGAAGATGAATAACTCAAACGAATTATCTGCCGTGTATACGTGCGATCGAACAGAAGTTCGGTCGCTCTTTGACCAAATCGTTCAATCTCTCCCATCTCTCACCGTAGTCGCGGAGAAAGAGTTAGTGAACGGCAGAATGCTCCATTATGATGAGACACCTGAGATAGCAAGGTTCAGCACATTTATTGACGAGAATGTGAGTTTCGCGCTAGTCGATATTTGGCTATGGCTAATTAGAACACAAGCTCCCTAATAATGTGGGTGTTATTTTCGGTCACCGCATAGAGCGAGGGGAGCGCCAATATAAACCATTCGTGGCATGCTTAGAAGGAAACGCTTGGATCCTTGTTGAGCCAAATCAGGTCGCCGTCCTAACTCCGCTATCTAGCAAACCTATTCATATTATGCTCGGGAAATGGAACACGGCGGAGGGCAAGGTTCAGGAAAGAGGGTTTATTAAGCATGCTGTTAGTTCCTATCTTATCTTGCCAGACGTTAGGTTTCGGTTTCCTCCGCCAGGAGTACCGTTCCACTTGGCTGTGTTTCCGATAAAAAAGCTGGAAGAGTAGCTACGTTCTCGCTAAAATCCACATCCTGAAACTCGTCGCTGAAGGGAATGCCATCGTGTGCCGTAGTAGATGTCGCCGGGATGCAGTCGAACATGCCGCCCCAGCTATCGTACGCCATTGCAGACGTGGCCGAGAAGGGGTTGCACATTAAATCCCAGTCTTCCGAGCTCAATCCGCATTCCTGTATAAATTCTGAAAACATTTGGAGCTGCACAGGATCTACAATGCCACTCACAGCCCCCGTTGCAACGTCACCCTGCGGAACAGCGCGAGGAGTGGAGGTAGATGCCGGAGCTTCTGGGTCGGCATTCGACGCCTCGCTGGTATCCGATTTCTCTGTAGTCTCTTCTGCGCTGAGCCTGTGCCTCTTTGAGGCAGGGTTGTTCCCGACCTGCGGTCTCTTATGCCCGGCTGCTGCACCAGTCCATTCTCCGCCGCTCTCGCCAGCAGCGGCCGCCGTACCCAGCTGGGTATGGAGGCGAGACGCTGGGCTTGGGAGCAAGAAGGCGCCTGACGATGATGCCACCGACGTAGTGTGATGCCACTGTTGGCTCCCCGCGTTGCTCATGTAGCCGCTGTCGGTAGACGGTTGGGTCGGGCAAAAAAGCGACTCTTCGTTTGAGACTGCAGCGTCTGTTCCTCTGGCGCACGCTGGGTTCTGAGTGTCACCATTCAACGTCTCACTGGTATCTGAGTTCTCCGTAGTCTTTCGCATATCACTGCCACGGGAAGCCATGCCCGCACCAGAGTCTGAAAATGGGAAGGGTGTGCTCTCATGCAACCAATCGTCTCTCACTGTCACTGCAATACTGGATCCTCCGGCCCGACTTTCATCGGCGTCGTCGTCGCTGGCATCATTCTCCCCTCCGTTGCTTATCTCCTCATCGCCACTATTGTCGCATTGGTAGAGGCTTTCAGCCCGTTGTGTCGCATTTTCGTGTTCCGGTGCGGATATGTTCGGTAGCCATTGCTGTAACCATTGGCCTGCCTGTTCATCCTGCTTTTTTTGTGCTTGCCTTTCCTCCGCGTTGGTGAGATGCAGACCCTCCGGGGAGTTCAAAAGTTCGCCAATAGTCTTTTCCTCAAAGACTTTGCTTCCCGCCTTGACCCAATCACCTACACAAAGTTGTTTACAAATAGACTCGTTTGTATAGGGTATCTGCTTCTGTCGTCTTCGATACTCGCAGACGAATGCGATAGGATTGAAGATCAGAACCTTTTGATCGAATGCCTCAGTGTGCCGCAAATGTTCGGCGAGGCGGGAGAGCCTCGGCCTTAAAATTTCCCACAGACGCTACCTAAGTTTCGCGACCTTTGCGTGTGACATTCTGTCGACGACGGAAAATCGAAAAAACGAATTTCCAAGAGCAGTGAGAATCAACGGGCCGGCCGCTCCAGCCACGGACAATAGTTGTAGAATTTTTGGTATTTTTTTTGTCCACGTTATAAAACGGTTCATTTCGCCGTGTTTCGGTTCTTCCTGGTTGATTTTGCCTTTAGTCTGTACAAGCACCAAGCAACCGATCTGGGTGACCCTCCGTGCTGGCATCACGAACAGCATCAACATTTGATCCCAGAGGAACTTCGTGTACTGAGGCGCCGGCAACTTCAGTCTCGTTCTCCGGCCTGCAGCTGCCGTGCAAAACCTTGGAGGTTATACGGCGGTCGTCTTTAACGAGCCATAAACCGTTTTGAAGGAGGCTATAACGCAGGTCATCCTGCGGGGCTTCGGAGCAGCATTGAGTTGCCTCACACGAAGAAACAAGATAAACACAGCCATCATATCGCAACACCGTAAGCCGTAGTTTGTCAATAACCACATGCCGGCCACTGTGACGGGTGATGGTTAAAACAAACTCATCACCACTCACTTGCTCTAGATGGAAGTTTAGCTTTGTAAAAGCTTTGTGGTACAGAGTCCCGGACGGCAACACGGAGAGCTGTAAGGAGTCCATCGGCTGGATAGAGTGAAGAAAATGTTGATGAAAGAGTTTACTGGACTAAGCGGAAGGCAAGGCACAGGGGCCTCGACCATGCTTCAATGATATACAAGGATGCCCATCATACTGTCACATGCAACAGTTTGTGCTTGTATCTTTTTCGCATTCTAGGCTAGAATGCGAAAAAGATACAAGCACTAACACTGCAAGGCGTTGATGACCCCCGCTTAGTGCGATAATACTCAGTCGACTCAGTCGGATGAAGGCCAGCCACAACCTGTACCTCCGGCTGGACAGGGAGGGAAGAGCCAGCAACAAGCAGTGGGCCGCTCTAGATCCTGGTGATCTCTGTTACGTAGAGAACCATACCATAAATCAGCCACGGATTGGCTATGAATCCTTGACAGCCGTCTCAGTTGGCCAGCCATATTTCCTTCGAACGCACATATAAGAAACAACCACTCAAGTTCAATACCAGATATCAATACCTGCGTTACTACCTTCCTTACGTATGAAAATAGTCGTTCCCCATCGTTCCCCTTCGCTCCCTCAAAGTCATATCCCCAGTTCAGTCACGACCAGATGAGTTCCCTTGGCGGCGGCTTCTACAGGTATCGCTGTAAGTACTTCCTCTCTCACTGCTGTTTGAACTGGGTGTGGTTGAACGACACACCATGCTCAACCTGCCTCGTAAGTGTTAGGCCCCGTAGTTCTTATACCACACTAACCGGACTTGTTGTCAAAACAAGGCCATTAGTCGTAATGAGGAGTATTTCCTATCTTTAGCTCAGGTGGCGTCCACAAATATCACTCGTGGGCCGTGACGTACCAGATGAATGATGGATATAACTAGCTTAACGCCCCCCTAGCTAGCGACCTCCTCTTTTGCTAGACGTTTGGTAATATACGTTACATTCTAATCAATCACCTCTTCAAACTGACTACGGTAACGAAAGCTGCTAAAAATTGCCTCATCATGACACGAATTCCGGACACGGAGGTCCAAGACGCGAAACGAATCCGAGTAGCCGAGGATGACTACCAAAGAAAAGCTATTAGATGGGATGATAGAAACGACAACAAGCTTCTACAAGTGGGAGACGAATGCGCTCAGAAGGCGAACAACGGAAGCGAAAGCGACAGCTTCCCTGGTGTTACGTCTCACGCCCACGATGACACCGCACTCGGTAGTACTGCTGCGATTCGTGATGGTGAGACCGTCATACCTGATTCAAAAGCGGAGTCCGCATACGATGCAGACAGCTCCGACGCGATAACCGATGATGTTTTCGACCATGGCACGAGCAAGTTTTGCTCCATATTCAAACTGGAATCGAGCCAGACTATAACTCCTACCCTCCGACCACACGGCATCTCAGGTCGCAATATTGAGGAGAAATTCTTCAATTTCCATGAGAGGATGATTCAGATTATCAATGAATTCATGGAACTCGAGCATGAGATGGAGAATATTTCCGCGATCCTGCGGAGAGAGAAAAGACGTTGAGGAAGTCACGGGTAGCCTGGATCCAGAGGATGCTCAGCAGCGACGCAGCGCACTGTAGTACTAGTCGCCATTTTCATCGTTACTTATATCTTTGAGTTTGACCATGTTCCTCCTACAAACACTGAAATATCTTGATTCACTGTGCAGCGCAACAATATCTAGATTGCCTAGTTGTAGGGCAGCTGCCACTTGTAGTGGTTTAAGGACTATGCGTTCAATTGCGCCACCACACGACGAGCGCAGCGGTCGCAGCGAGCCGAATGAGTATAGAGCCTCCTAGGTTCTCACAAACGGATTAAAAAGTATATTACATCTGATCCATACAAACTAAAATGAGGTCAAATTTCACCTTATGTCAATGTCTAGATCTATACTATCTAGCGAAGGGAATACAAAGAACATGCTCTCCGAAGCTTACGCCGGCGGCAAACACCGTGCCGCATGCCACCGACGCGAGCTGCCAGGGTTTAGTGATGACCTTTGTTAACGCAATTTCTTTATCCTGAAGCTGTTATCAGGGGTAAGGAATCAGTGGAACATGGTATCACAAGCATGACATTCCCGCGCGAGCTACATATGACTGAGGTGCCCTCCAAACAACTTGTAGAGAAGAGTCAACCTACACCGACATTCAAAATGCAGCGGATTGAAGGGTTAGAATATAGCCTGGCGCTCGTTTCATCCGTATTCGGCGTGCTTTACCTCTGCCTTGGCCTGGCCTCAAGCACAGCACCAAGAGCCACAGCCTTGCTGCTTTCCAGGACGGCACCTCTTTTCTTACCGGCAAACCTTGCATCTACTTGGTCACATTTGTTAGATTTATGGTACCATTTTTCATTGTGCGTCAGACACCGGATCGTCAACTACTTACCTTCGCGCTGTTTAACGCTTGGCGTTCAAGCAGTAGTCTTTACATTAGTGTAGAGCTAGTAGGTACGTCTTTTGGTATGAAAGAAGTCCTATCTGCTAATTCTTTCATGTAGTGTCATTTGTCCATCCAAATCAACACCCTCAGAGGAGTTCGCCGATCTCTTTTGATAGCCAGCATGTATTTACTTGTGGCTATTGCGCTCCTTATTCCCGGGCTATGGAGTTATGTGGCGGCTAAACGACAGTGGCTTTGGCTATTCATGTCAGCCCATGCCATCATAACTCTTGCGGTGGCTTCCATCTATACAAGACCTGAGTACAGATATCCAAAGCATCTCTATTTTACCCTTCCTCTGCTAGCTATCGTGGTTGGGTTAGGGATCGGCGCCGCCACTGTGCCCACCGAGGTCGCACCAGAGTTGCAACAGATTTAGTGTTTTTCTCATTCCACGGTTTCTCTAGCAATAGTCTGCGTCGCGAGGCTAAAAGTTGTGATTGCTATATACAATGAATCGATAGCAGCAAGGAATCGAGCACGCCAGCCGCGACGAGTCGTTGCTGCTCATACACAGAGTCGACTGAACAGCAACAGCGCAGCGCGACTGGAACTGCAGAGCGAAAGTGACATGGGGTATGAGCTAGAGCGACCAATCAGCAATGTGAGCTCACGGCAACTCTCCGCCGCAGCGCAAAGCCTCGTTTAGATTCTCGCTGGGGAACACGCACGTAAAAGCCCTCACTAAAGGGCTGGCTACTCTTGTCGTGGTATTTATCATGTTAATTATAAAAGTGTGGTCTAGAATTTTAATGCATGCTAAGTGCTGTAAACGGTAAAGGACGCAGCACTAATAACGTCTGGCACCTTGACGATCATTCCCTTGTACGTGGGTTTTCTGAACTTTCAGAAAACCCACGTACAAGGGAATGATCGTCGCAGGATGCCCCCTCTACGTGGCACTTGATATTAGGACATGTATACTACGTAGAAATCCCTTCACTACATAAAAAAGCAGCAAACTTGCGTATTCAGCGTTAAACCCAATTTCGTGGATTAGCGGCCAGTCCCTTTATCCTAACACTGCCAATATAAGAGAGCCAAACACAACGCGCCTGTGAGAAACAGTGACTCTCACTTTCCCCTTAAACGATGTTCCAGATCACATGGATACAACATCCCTGAACATTCCATTCAAGTCATGTGCAGCGTGTGGCACTTGAGTCATTTCAACTCCTACCTGTTAAATGTCCATGATCGAATTACAGATGAAGTAGGGCAGGAGCTTCAAAATGCCACCACGTCCCGCGAATGTCAAAATCTCCAAACCGTCTGCATTCCATCGTTAGACCACCACCCGTTTAGCGCTTTCACTGTTCTTATCCTATACCTCTCTCTTTACTACCTTGAAACCTCTGTAGCTTTACCAGTGCCTGTTTCTCTTGGACCTCCTTCTCTGTTCACCTCAAACCGCCTCTTCCATCTACATTCATCCCAAAGCCATTCAAAGCAATGACACGCCCTCAAGTCCCCCCCGAGCAGCGAAAGCGGGTTCGTCATGCCTGCAAGAGCTGCCAGAAACTCAAGCAAAAGGTGCGATGGAGACCAAGTTCGAAAACATTCCCTGGAAATGCCCGCTGGATGACAACCCAAGCAAGGGAGAAAGGAAAGTACTGACAAGACGGGACAGTGCGACGGAAAGACCCCTTGCTCTCGGTGCCACGGGCGAGGACACGACTGCTCCTACACACCGGTGGCCTCCCACCAACCAGTGGTCCCCCACAAACCAGTGGCTGCTCATAGAGTTCTCAATCGATCCGGCGCCGCCGTCTGTACGTAGGGCCCTGATTCAACTTTTCTTCCTAGCCCCCTATCCAGCTGACAAGATGAGCTTTCATGTAGGTGGCTCCTCGTCGTCTAGTTTTGTCGCAGAGATTGAAAAGCTACTACTTCTCACGTACGGGTCATGTCCTTCCACGGAAGGTCACGACAACCTCAGCAGGATGGCGAGTAATTCACATTCGCAGCAACTACCTGCCGAATTGCGCTTGCCTGCCCGGGCCATTGCTGATAACCTGGTGAAGCAAGCTCGCCAATACGTACGCTCTTCCCTTCTTAATTTTTTTCCTTTGCTAATCTATCTTCCCAGAGCGGCCACTTGGTCGAAATTCTAGATGAATCCGCAGTAGAGGAGCTGTTACATTCCTCGTACTTAAGCGCACCACCCCAGGAACCCAGCGGCCGTTGTCTACTCAACCTCCTTTTCGCAGCCGGGTCCCTCGCAGAAGAAGCGCAGACGGGCAAGAAGGACTCCCATTTATCTCCGTCAGAGCCTCTTCGACAAGCAGCCGAGTACTTCAAGTTTGCTGAGGCGACTCTACGCATAAGGGGCTACGAGACGCCCGAGGTGTGGATGATCCAGGCATGGGCACTTATGACGATGTATTGCCTTGCTGTCGCGCAGCGGAATGCTGCCGATGTCTATATAGGTGAGCATTCACACGCTGTATAGTTTCTACACGAGCTAACTCGTCTCAGGACTAGCAGTAAAAGCCGCGGACGAACTCGGTATTAACCACGCCCCGAGATCCTCGTCCCGTGCGCTAGGCGAGGTCAAGGCAGACACCGCATTCTACACCAAGCTTCGAAACTGTCTTTTCGTACTCGACTCGCTTGTTGGGGCGCTGCTCGGACGGCAGCCTCGAGTCCTTATGGAAGAAAAAAGCAGGCCGCCCGGCGCCCTCCGGACGGATTGCTCACCCACAAGTCCTCGTGGCCGCGACGACTGTCTGGCGTTCAACGTGACCTCGGCCACTATGATCCGCACGTCTATCAAGCTCGTTTATGGCCACCAGCACTTCCCGATCACGCGAGTATCGTTGGAGTTACGAAAGGCGCAGCTACACGCCCCGCCCACCCCCGTGTGCTTCCAGGGGCAAGAATTGACGGGGCCGGACGCCGCCGACACTCTAGCGATGCACCAGTCCAACCTGTTGCGCAAATATGCGGTTATGCTACTCACCCGGCCTTTCTTCATCCAGACCCTATACGATACGTCTAAGCAGGGACATGACAGAACGTGGACGGACTTGTCTACCACGTGCGTCAATACAGCACACGAGTCCGTCTGGCGCATTTATGAGGCCCACTGTCAGTTCGCGGGTTTTCAAAACGACTGTATATGGCGGTAGGTACTACTAATTCCTTTTACTAGAAGATGTAGAAGAATACTTCTAGCTAATAATGAACCTATGAAGACCGTGTCTGTATACAGCCGTCTTGGTCATCCTTACAAACCAGTTATTTGACTTTCACAGATATCAAGATTCAGGCATCGTTATCGGAAAGGCCTTTGCCATTTTGGAACTCTACATCCCACAGAGTCACACGGAAGAGCTCGAGCTCAACAGCCTCTTTTCAATGCGCCGCTTCGTGGACGAGCAGATTCTGCGTCGGTTGCCGACAGTTGGTGACGACGGCGGGCGGCCCGATTACGTCCACACGAGCCCGTGCGGGGGAGACTCTGCGGACTATTACATACCAGGTGACGGCGAAGCCAGCAACGGCACCATTGACTTGTAACAGTTCGCGGCGGCGCCGGCGGCAGCAGTCGCGTACGAGAACTTGTACTGCGAGGCAGACAGCCGCGGGTACTCCGCGGGGCGGCCCTACTACATGGACTCGGCGCCGGTTGGCGCTTGCAGCACACCCGCTCCCCCCAGCGATGTAGGATGCTGCAGGTTTGCGACGCAACAGGACGGATAATACTGGCTAGAGGGCCATCGCATTTCTTCCTAGAAGATTTCGGTCACACACGGGTACTCGACAGTCTCGCTATGCCTCACGAACACGAGATGCTTAGCGATCAATCGTCCCAACTTTTATAAACTAATAAGAACCCTCGTATTACCATGTTGAGGTCTACTGCTCTCAATTCTAAAGCTCTTCAAGTAGGCGAATATAGAACGTGGGGCTGCCATCGCCACGATCACGACGCCGTTCATTTCTTCCCTCTAGTAAGTTTGAATTTGCATCTTCTATTAGTATTTAGTTGAGGTATTTGTGATTGGTCCCAGCCTAAGCCCCCCTTTTAACCGCCGAATCCAACTCGAACGAAACATCGATCACACCGAGAGCACCGCTCCATTCGTGGCCGAGAGGGATTTGGGGGTGTTTATACCCCAAGGCGCTCATCTTGCTCGTGTCGCTTCTGATGCCTCTGCAGCAGATCTTTTCGATAGAACACTTTATCGCAGCCCGGGACGCTGCAGGCCAGGTCAGGTGTCTCGTGGCTGAGCTGGTGTCGTCTTAAATGCTCGGCTCGAGTAAAGTTTCTTGGAGGACTGCACTTTTCACATGTGTGCACTGGGATACCTTTCTTAGCCCGACTAACTTTACCAGTGACTGGTGTTAATCTGACACTGGATGCGCGCATTTCGTTTCCTCGCACCTCCTGGCTGGTAGTATGTAAGTGGGCTTTCGAGGATGATGCGTCCTGTACGGGCGCGTCAGACGCCGTGTTAAGGTGTGGTGAGGAATGCCGACCCGGCATTAGTGTCGCCTCGCCCGAGGCCTTTCGAGGTTGCGAGCTGTCGTCGACATGATTGAGGATGTACCCGAGGCTCATCATGCTAGATCAAGCGAGAAACACGGCGCGAAAAGGGAGACATTCTAGACAGAGCGAAAAATAAAAAAAAGAGCTGGTAGCTCAATAGCCCTTATACATGTCTAGTATTGGCGAAAAAACGAGGCAATAGTACAAAAGCCAAGGTTAATTTAAGACAGCTACCTGTACTGAACATTCACCATTTACCTCTCATTAAACTCGCACAAAGTTTGTCTTCAGTTACACTCAATCATACACATAGCTCACCCTATCCGAAAGGGGTACGCTGGCGGTCCTCGCGAGTGGTGCGCCGGGGGCTGGCTCTAGCGCTGTAGCTGGCTGACTGCTGGCGCAGTTCCTGCTGTTGCTACTATTGCTGCTATTGGCTATTGCTGCTATTGCTGCTATTGCTGCTATTGCTGCTATTGCTGCTGTTGCTACTAGTTGCTACTATTGCTAGATAGCTGCTAGCGTTGTTCTAGGCGGAATTCTAACGCTAAGCCTAATTAGGCTTAGAGCGTGTATGATTCTTTCCTTTAAGTGGTGTATCTCTACTATAATTCCTATAATTCCTTGGTTGCTGCCCCAACACTCGCCGTAACTGACCATCTTCTCTTCTTCCTTACATCGTTGATTGCATTATCCCTTCCCCGGCATGACCAGCACAGCTGTAACTCCATCGATGCGGGCGCACGGATGGAACATTGAACTTGTCAAAAAGTCTGGTGATGTGCCTTTCGCTGGTCTCTTCCAGCCAGCCACCGGCGTTTTTATCACGTTTCGCGATGTTCTTCATGAGATGCGGCTGAGTTTCGAGTTCCCGCACGAGAGCTCGGATGTGTGGAATCAAGTTGCCTTTGGTCTTTTAGACATGTTGAACGTGGCCGAGGACGAATGTCCCGCTCCCAAGTTCGTGCATTGTGCTGGGCTAGATCAGCGCGTGCCCGCCCTTCCACAGCTACGGCCTGACTCTTCTGAAGACCGTGCGATCCTCAAGTACCAGTTTGTCAAGCACCACACCTGCACCTTGACCGCTGATGCGTCACTTCCATCTCATTTTAAGGGTATACTTTGAAAGTCAACCGTCTTCCTATAGCGACTCTTGCTAAATAAGCCTTTACAGCTGGATGCGCGCAGTACATTTCCCAGCCTGTCCGGCGACTAGAACCACGTTACCTGCCTCCGAAGAAGGCTTCAACCGATACTCGTTATGCGACCTACCCGCTCCGCAAAACAATACGCGGAAGGAAATCTGCTTCCCCCTCGAAGCGATCAGCATCTGGTTCTATATCACCGCGCAAGGATCCAGAGACAGACCCGGCTGCTGATGAGGACTTGGCCAGTATGGTCGCACCCCTGGAATGCAATATCTCTGATGAAAGAGCCAAGGCGACTATGGCCAACTTTCGCAGCTCTTGCCTCACATCAACCAAGTATTGTGCCGTTACTGGTATGGGAAGCTCGTGGTGCGTTCACCCAGCTATCGGTCCTGCGCTGCAGGCATGCCATATCGTATCTCAGCTGCATTATCATACATATCGCCCCCCCGAAGCCGATGTCGACGAAGCGCAAGACAGTGGCGAGGGAGTGAATCCGCACCAGTTAGAGCAAGCCTGGGAACGCACTTGGGCGCCGGAGAATGGGGTCGTCCTCTTTAGCCATCTCCACGACATGTTCGACCAGCGACTCTTCTCAATACACCCGGAAACTCTCCAGATCCGTGTCTTCGTGCCCTACGAGATCCTCCTCGCGTACCATGGCCTCAAAGCCAAAGTGCAGCGTTGGGTGGACAGGACTGCGCTGCGCCATCACTACGACATGTGCTGCATTGAAAACATGGCCGCCCGGATGCCTTTTGTAGAGCAGCTGCCCCGGACGGGGAGTGCTGCGTCAACATCAGGTATCGGTACGCCAGTCCGAGTTCCACCAACAGTGGCCGGTATCGCAAGCCCTAGGATACTGGAGTCGCCCTCTGAGCAGGACCAGGGCCAAGATAGACAACGTCATGGCGGTGACCCCGCCAAGCGGGCTCGGCAGTCTGGAAGACAATATATACCCGGATTGGCGAGTGCTGGGGATACATCTGCAGACGACTTGGCTGCCCCTCCCAGCTTTGCATGGCCACACAAACGCAAACGAAACCAAGAGTCTCAGGTTACAGCAAATTCCAACAGTTATATTACACCAAATAACTATAAACAGTTTTTAGCAGATGTGAACTGGGAGTTAGAAAACTTAGCAACATATCGTAATAACTAGTTATACTAATACAGGTTGTTAAAGTAAATAAAAAGAAATACAAGTGTATAAAATTATTAGAATTTAGGTTTACAAGAAGAGTATTACTATTCACATAACATTATATTGCTATTCGCGTAATAACACGGACTACGCCGCTGTCTATCCTGTTTAGCCCCTCTAGCTGTGAGAGTAGCGGCGAGAGTAGCGAGAGCAGCGAGAGTAGCTACGGCACTCGAAGATATATAAGATACCTCAATGTATATACGATTACTTAATAAAAGGAAGTACCTTAATATGTATTCGTACTTACTAGGTAGTCGTGTTACTCTAAAAGAATAGTAAACAAATGTTATAGAAGTCTGTAAAGCGATAGGCGCAGAAAGTCTTGAAAGAGGAGGCGGGTACGTGGGCAGCGAGGCAGCGAATTTGCAACGATCAGGTACTTTACTTGCGAAACGTAAAGTTAACCCCCTCCCCTCCCCTCCCCCCCGGCCCCC
>LUFD01005668.1:0-31269 GCA_003025255.1 Cordyceps pruinosa
CGGCCTTTGCGCCCAGCGTGTGCGCGGATTGCAGCCGCCGCAGGGCGCGGTGCGTGCGTGGCGAGGGCGGCGGCTGCAGGTCCGTGTGCAGGAGGGAGCTGTGCTGCGGCTGCGGCTGCGGCGGAGGATTGGCGGCGCCGTCGCGGGAGGGACTGGTGGTCATGATTCGGGTGCGCGTCGGCAGGGGCCCTGCACTGTTGGGGGGAGGGAGGCTCGAGATGTGAGGCTCAAAGCTGCATCGTGTGTCGTCGTCGCGTGGAGCGTGTAAAGTGGTGATGGTTTAGTGGGGGGCGGGGGGTTGGGGGTTCAAACAGAGCGGAGACAGGCTTCACATTAGGGAATCGTCCGTCAACCTTTCGACGATTTTTCATTGGTGCACTACGGATCGGCCAACTCTGCTTTAACTTGGACGACGGCAAGTTTTTCTTACTTTTGGCTACTTCGTTGCTGTTGACGCTGCCCCCGTGGTTCTCGGGGAAAGCCGCTGGCTGCGTCCGTGTTGGCGGCCTGCCATCAAGTGGTGGCTTCTGGATGGCTTTCAGGCAACGTGGCATGGATTGAACTCTCTCTATACACAAACGCTCCAGTTGAGATTCGGAACACGGTCCGTTGCGGCGCCGGCGGGAAAAGTGACATACACGGTTTTAGTCGACGCCCGAGCAGCCACCAGAGGGAAGGATGCTTAGGACTGCCTTAGTACCTTCCCACTATCGCGGCCATCGAAGTCAAAATAAAGCTTGCGCGCTCGAAATAAAGCTTGCGCAGTCGAAATAAGGCTTGCGCACAAACGCAAAATATTCCCATTAATACATACTTCTTTCCTCCACATTCGCTGCCGCCTACTTAAGGGCCGGACCGCCCTACTCTCGGAGCTGAAGCCGCTGCCCGCACCATCACGACAAGACTACTTGCACTTCGAGAAGACTACCTGTACCATTTCAACAAAACTACCTGCACTTCGAGAAGACTGCCTGAATTATCACGAGAAAACTACCTGCACTATCGCGACAAGACTGCCTACACCATCACGACAAGGCTGCCTCCTTACAAGCCTACTGCATTGGAACAACGAAACTCCTTGCTTACAGACCTACTTTATTATCAAAGAAGCATTCATTTGTATAGAAGCCCCCTATTACAACAGAACTGCCTGCTTTTGGACCGGACGCCCGGCATCACCATGAGCCTTGAAAAGCACAGCGACCATGATAGCAATCCGCCCTCAGGCGAGGCCACACCGCCCGCAAAAGAGGACATCCTCCATAAGCTCCGGGGCATCCAAGAAGAAGACCACTTGGAGCGGTTATTCAAGGACAGCGCCTGGTATGCCTCTCAGTTCATGAGCCCCGTGAAGCAAGTCGACCTGGACAGCCTGTCCGGTCTGGGCATCGAAAACGCCAACAGCGCCTGCAACCGCACCGCGCCCGTCTTCCTCGTGCCCGATTCGTGGATGCACTGGCTCACCGCGGCCATCTTCCTCGAAGAGATGCTGTGCTACACGTACCGGCGCTGGTTCCACCCCTACGAGAGCGACATCGACTGCGGCCAGTTCCTCACCAGGGTCTGCGTGGTGCGGGACACGCCGGCGCCGCCCAGCGAGGCCTGCTCCCAGGTCATGGTCGACTACACCAAGGCGTGGAGTGCCAATCTCTGCGCGAGAGTGGCATTCGCGCAGTCGAACCAGCTCAGCTACGAGGAGCAGAGCACCGGAGAGCGCCTTCATCACATGCGGCCCCTCTTCCGGGCCGTGGCCGTGGCCATCCGCTACTCCGCGTTCACCGTCACGGTTACGGATATTTCCACGATCCCTGTCCTCCTCGTCCGCACCGGCGTGGAGGACGGCCTGAGCGCCACGGTCGATCTCGAGCAGGTGCCGGAGAGCGACCGGCGAGCCGTCGTCGTGGACGCGCAAGGGCGCCTGTCCGCGGTGGAGGTGACCCTGGAGGTGGCCGTCACGTTCCTCCTGGCCCTCGAGAAGCGCGAGGAGGCGGACGGCCCCGTCACCCGGGACGTGCTCCAGAGCACGCGCGTTATGAACAAGTTTATTGACCTCGCGGCGAGCTACAAGAAGCAGTATGGATGGGACGACGAGAGGATGGGAGCCCTGAAGGGGCCGAGCAGCACGTGGGTAGATGCCGCGAAGCGACCTGCGTGGACTGGCGATGGATATGACTCCCTACAGCACTACCTGGAAATGTGTAAGCGGCGTCGCGAGCATGCTAAGAGAATTCCAAACGAACTGCAATATGGGGTATTCGGGACGAGGGCTCGCGACGAAACAGTTGATGACCGCGAAACACGTGATGGTGGCGAAACGAGTGACCGATAGGAGGCGGTGACTGCTGCTTTTGCATAACTCGCGTTGAAAACTACCCCTCGCTGTATGTACATGCTGCCCCTCAACCATGCTGGGCGCTGACTGGGCCAAGGCCTCGTTCTTCGAGAATGTCTGCACACGGCGTGGCACTGACGGCGGTCTTGAGACGATTTCAACAGGCAATTTGGGAGAGAGAGACTACTTTCCAACCACTTCCTGAAGTGTCTGGTGGATACGAGCATGAACACAGTGCTCCCGGATATCCAATGCTTGACGAGGAAGTGAAAAGTCGCCTAATAGACGCGGGATCATATGATGGAGGCTGCGGCCGTTCTGCAAGTGTGAAAATGTGGCGGGTTCTCTTCGCCTGTTCTAGGCAGTGCGCCTTTTCTATTATGATAGCAATGATGGCTGTGATAGCGGCGATAGCAGCGATAGCAGTGACGACAGTTATCAAGATAGTCCAGATATCTCCTGTAGCAACGGATTTCCTCCGGCCAACAGCTCTTTCCCAAGGACCCTAAAGACCTCGACCCACCAGGGCCAAGATACACACGGCCTCGTTCCCTTCTCCTGTGATTTTCCTTCTTCTTCATTGCTGCCGATGGATTTCCGGTACTTCTTTTTTCTCTTTGTTTCTTTTCTCGATGGCGGATTTCGGACGGTTCGAACAGGTAGGTCGCTTGTTGCATGCTAACTTGGCACAGGCAATTCGGGAGAGAGGCGGCACCTTTCAGTCACTCGTCGAGTTACCTGCAGGATACGAGCATCGTCTTGACGATGCTGGTTATCCACCGCTGATCGACGGTGCAGACCGTTACCTGATGGAGGCTGGATTGTGGGATGGCCACTACGTACTGCACGCGGTTTAGGGTCCGGGTGGCAATACGGGCCAGGTCTGCTACCAGAATTACATCCACGCCAGCGGGAGGACCATCATATGCGTAAGCAATTTCGCAGGCAACGACACCTTACGAGGTACCCCCTCGGTTAGGTATTGGTCGGACCATATGGCAATCGGGATATACAACGTGACAACAAAGACCACAGCAGCGCCCAACAACAGCCTCTTCGGAGGCTCGACAAGAAATCTTGAGAGTGTTTGGCGTATCTCGATCTCGAGTCAAGATACACAAGCCATCATATCAAAGATTCGGACGCGCTGTGGCATTGAAAGAGCGCCTGCCGTCCGCCTGGACACCAATGACAAGGAGTTTTACGAGTTGTTGGGTAGTGACAATGGCAAGGGCGTCGCTCGGATGCTCTCAAGCTACCCACAAATGTTCGGTCGTAAGACCATTGCCGGCGTGGCTGTCTATCACGACGCGATCCAGTGGCTCCTGCGGGTTCTTCCGGTTCCTGCGCCACCTTTGGTCCTGGCGCCTCCGGAAACGTCGAGGCCTGCGTCAAAGAAGGACCAGAGGAAACTGGCGAAGCGTGCAACGTCCCTTGGTTCGGTGGGATAGACAAGTGACGAAGCGCCGACATTGGTTGCCGACATTATCGCATTGCACCTAGTCGGAGGAAGTCCTGGCGGCTGTAAGTGCTACGCTCCGTTCCGTTAAACAAGGCTTTTCTGGCTGATCTGGCTAATCTCGCGGGCAGCTCAAACACGACGAGGCCAATAGAGGTGTTGATTCACAGCTGGAGGGCCTAGTCCAGGACCATGACTGGGAAATGGTGCTTCCGCGATGAATCAACACAGCCCGCTACTGATCTGGATCACGTAGGCAGACGACGCATGGCCGTTCTGCAAGTGTGAAACTGTGGCGGATTCTCTACCTGGCAACAGAGATGTTATTCGAGTCCAGAGCTAAGTTCCGTTCCATTCATGATGTCTTTGGGTGTGTGCTAACTGTTGACATCGGGATGGCTTCCACCTCCACGTGGTGTCTGCTGGAACCTCTCGGAGACCCCAAGTGCTAAGAGAAGCCCGATGTAATTACCGTCTCCCATTAGATAATTGAGATAATAATTGAACTACTGTTATTGCCGTTATTCATTTTATTGCCGATATTGCTACTACTTATCATGCCGTCGCTACTGCGGATTAGTGCGGCTGTCATTCCCATGTCCGACAAGTGCCAATTTGACCACGCATCCAGCATCCTCCCACGAATATACCGACGAGCCTAAAGAACTATGGGAGGCAACAGCAAAGCTGATCTGACAAAAAAGTCCGATATCCTTTGATGCGGCTTGAAACCGTCTCCAGACTGCTGCCGGTGTCTTAATGATCGATGTAGTCATCGTTGCCGTCTCCGCCCAGCCACGGGATAAAGTCGGGCAACCCCGTTGTAGCAATCTGAAAATGGCGGCATATCTGTATAGCATCGCAGTAAGGGACATACGTTCCTCTGAGTTCGGCGACGCCGCCGCTTATAGCATACTTGGTACAAATCATGCGCCGGACCGCAGGGCTTTTGATCGTCAGGTGCTGTGTGGTCGCGAGCATCTGCGTGAGGTTGACTATGGCACGGTCGGGACTGTATGCGATACTCCGTTGGCCCCATGTGAAAAAGTAGAACCTCGTGCCCTTGGTGTCTCTGTAGTCGGACGGCGCGAGGGGCTGCGGCGGTCTATTGTCATTGGCGGTGTGGTCATTGGCGGTGTTGTCATTGGCACTGTTCGCATTCAGATTGTCGTTGTTGCTTAGCGGGGGGGCGAGGCTGGTGTTTTCTTCGATCCTTTGGTCGCTGACAGCTCCGAGATCATAGTTGACTAGACCCATGGGGTTCAGATTCGCGGGGTCCAAGGACGCAAGGGGAAGTCCTGACAATGTTCCAGCATTTGCCACCGCCGCCGTAAGGCCCTCGGGGTTAGTCACGTTTGTAGCACCAGCCGTGTTTATGGCACCAGAAGCGTCCATAGCACCAAAAGCGCCCATATCACCAAAGGCGTCTAGGGCACCAAAAGCGTTTGGTTGTGACTGGAAAAGGGGAAGCGCGAGACATTGTTCGGCGGACAACCGTTCGGTCGGCTGCGGCTGTAGACATGCATCCAGCAGGCCCCTGATCAGCTCCGGTTCTTCCGCTCTCCTATTTGCCAGCAGCGCAGTTGCCCACGAATCGTGTCCCCTCTGCCGAGGAAGCCCTATAAAAATCTCCATTGCAAGCACCCCGACCGACCAGATGTCAATGTTTGCCGCGTACGGCGGCCAGCAGACCTCGGGAGCCACGTAGGGCGGCGTGCCGCGATGTTGTGTCATGTGTTGTTTTGCGTTGCTTGATACTCCAAAATCGGATATCTTGATGTGGATAGGGTTCCGATTCATGACAAGTATGTTAGCTGGCTTAAGGTCGCGGTGGGTGATCTGCATGCTGTGCAGGTAGCTCAATCCCTGGAGGACCTGGTCGAGAATGGTACGTCCTTCCGAGTGTAGGAATCCTTGGGCGCTATTTTCCTTCGCCATAGAGCCGAGCACGGCATACTCCATGACGAGTTCTGATGGTTGAGTAGAAAGGTTAAATTCGTGAATTGTGATAATGTGGCTCTGAGAGATGTTAGAGATAGACGGCGTGACAGATCTGTGTAAAACATACGTGCTTCAACTTAGAAAGCATGGTAACTTCGTTCGATGCTACCTCGCTATGTTCGTGGTAGCGCTTAATCGCGACGAGATCGCCACTCCGCCTGTGCGATGCAAGGAATACGACCCCTGAAGCTCCGCTCCCGATAACGCGAACGTATGTATAGCCCCCCTGTATTTGGGTAGTCGAAGAGTCTACCGTGCTGGCGAGATGCATCGCGCCTAAGTCAGGGACAGCCTGTGCGAGTGCTGCGAGAAAGTCGCGGTACAGCGGTGATTCGCTATCGTCGTGACCCCAGTGTCGGGTGAGCTCGATTTTCATCCAGGAAAGACGCACTTTAATCGTCCCTTGCTCAACAACTATTTTTGACGGTAGTAACATGTTCACCGCCTGTTCCATCAACCGGATATTTGTCCTTTTCTTGGACAGGTTGCGGAGGAGGACGGCACCACTCTTCACATTGAACGAGATGGCGAACTGCCGTCCACTGATGCCTTCCGCGAGGGAAGGAATCAGCACATCACATCGCTCGCTATCGGAACCGAAAACGAAGCCGGCGGCGGGATCCTTGGGGAAATGGTTTGTGGTGATGTAGAGGGCAAACTCTGGTGGCGCGGGCAGGGGCGCGGGCGTGCCATGGTCGCTCTGGTTCGACTGGTTTTCGAGACCGGGGTACTCGTCAACAACAACATCGGCCTCTTCCTCTGCGCGATAGAGAGAGTTATGGGGGTTATCAATGACGACCGACGGGCCGCGCACAGAGAGGATGGTCCAGCTCATTCTGTTGGCCAACTTGATGTAGGACAGAGTTGAGGCCCAACACAGCTGAGGGCGGGGTAAGGGTTTATCTACAGGATGAGGGGACGCATACCCTTCCCTCGTGCATCCAGCCATTCAGCAGCAAGGCTTGAGAGCCAACCACTGGTGTTGCAGGCGCGTAAATCCTGCAGGGTTGGCACACACGACCTGAGCCCCTGGACCAATCACTGTCATGGCTGGAGCATGCAGGTGATGAGGAGTAATCATCATGGTAGAAGAAGCGCAGGTCGGCGTGGTGCTGGCAGGCCTTTAGGGTCCCGATTCATCAAACACCAGGCTGTTGATAACTTTGAGCACGACCCAGGTACTCCCGCCTACTAACGTCGTGCAGCGGCTTGAGGCATCTGAACTGTGCGGCCAGAAACGGCTTAGCACGTCTAAGACACTAATCCTTTACCAGTATAGCGTGCGGCCCGGGGCTTCTTTTCCCCTTCCGATTAGCTAAGAATAAATATTGAAAAACAGATGTAAAAATAAGAAAGAATAACTACCTAGGCTGGATTAGCTTCTGACCCGTTAGTCTTCTATGGGTAAGACACAGCCGTGTTGAGATGGCTCGCTGTATGACCTGGCACGGCACGGCACGAGTGCCTGGTAGTACCTAGCAAGGTACGACAGGCTGACTAACCCCAGTCTGGCAGCATCGCGTTGTCTCTCCAGCCGATAAATACCATGGGCTGCAGGGCTCTCTCACGGGCATCCTCATTTGTTTTTTTCTGCGTCATTCTCCATCATGGCCGTGCCTGACACCGACGTCTTCCAACCGCCCCCGCCGACCTCGAGCACCTGGTCCGGGCCGGGTTCGGACGCTCGTAGCTTTGTCACTTTCCACAGCTCTACGGCTACCGATCCCATATGGCGAGAGCCCGCCGGCCGTCTGCGTCGCTGGAAGCAGTACGTCGCCGAAGTGATGCAGCTTCTCCGGAAACACGGGAAAGACGGCCTAGAGGTCATCCTGCGGTCACCCCTGCGCGCACGTGGGCGATACACCGACCTCCTGATGAGCGACGGCAGCCCCCTGCCTGACGACCTGGACTTCTGGAAGACAACCCACGACCAATTCAGGCTGGCATTGGTCAGGCTTCGTGGGTTTGAGAAGGAGCCGGAAAAGAGGTGTGTAAACCCGCGCCTGCAATGGATCTATGCCTGGCTAGATACGTCGCAGCCGGCGCCAGACCCGAATGCATTAGACGCTGCTGCCACAGAGGCTGCCGCATGCGAGAGCCAGTCGGATTCGGAGTCGCAGCCGGCGCTAGATGCGGATGCATTGGACGCCGTTGCCACGGAGGCTGCCGCACGCGAGAGGCGGTCGTCGTCGGAGTTGCTCGCGGCGAGAGCCAGTCAAGGCCCAGGCACACCAAGTCCACAGCGCGATGCAACTGAGGAAGCCGTCAGCGAGAAGTCGCCACCACAACGGCCGAAACGCAAACTCGTCGATGCGATCGATGAGGCGGATCAGGAACAGCCGGTGCCGCAGAAACGTCTGTTGCGCAAGCGTCCCAATATGTCTAAGCAAGTAGAGCAGGGGAATACAACGCCGCGGAAACGTCCATTATGCGAACGTCCGAATGCGAACGAGGAGGCAGATCAAGAGCATACGATACCGCAGAAAAGTCGGTTACGCAAACGTCCCAACGCGCGCGGGGAAGCAGATCAACAGCATACATTGCCGCAGAAACGGTTGCGCAAACGTCCCAATATGCCCGAGCAAGCAGAACAAGAGAATTCGATGCCGCAAAAACGTCCGTTACGCAAACGTCTCAATACGGTCGATGAAGCAGACAACGAAAGGACGGCATCACAGAAACGAACGAAGCACGAAGATCCCGGTGCGAGTCGTAAAGCGGCTGAGGACAAGACCACATCTGCGAAGCGGCGCAAGCAGAAAGCCCGCGGTCTCGATAAAGCAGAGGCTGCAAAAGCGTCGTCCTCGAAAACCCCCAAGCGGCAACAACCCATTGAGCACACAAGCAAGATTAGCCGAGTCATTCCGGCCAAACAAGGATCCCGCAAGGGGAAAGCGGTCACGACAACGGCCAAGGGTCGACAGAGCAGTCATGTTGCAGGCAACATGAACAAGACAGCAGAACAGGCACAAAAACCGCTTCGGCGCAGTCAACGTACTACTCGTTATATGGGGAAGTACCCTGCTTAGCAAATTAAGCATATTTGCATATTTGTTTATATACTATAGTCAATAGTGACGGTACCAGGCTAGAAGGGAGTCGGGTAAACACTAATGGTGGTGACGGTTGGAAAGCTCTTTACCTGAAAAGGCATTCTCAAGCCCAACTAGTAAGCAGGTAGCTTACACTAGGTAGATCGATGTTGTTGACCACTGCATTGACGTGAAGCCCCCAGCCAGTTCCCTCTGCTATAGTAACCCATGGACGGAGCTGGATCGTACGTATAGAACGCTGTGCCTCTTGTAGAGGGATCTCCGCGAATCAACTTGTATTCAGCATCTTCACTAGTAAGACACCCTTGATCAAGGGCCCTCCAGGGATTGAGCTACCTGCACAGCATGCAGATCACGATATGAGCATTTCGCGCCGGTGCTGAGGCGGAGCAGAATACAGCCCTGTCCGACCCTCGGTGTCGTCAGGGCTTTCCATATCGCCAGAACAGCATACTCCTACGAGCCAAACTCGCCATCCATATCGGCCTTTTAATAGACGGGAATAGTGATAAAAAGTGAATTACCTAGTACTCTATGCCAACCTCCTTCTATCATCTAAAAGCTCTAAATAGCACGAAGAATCATCTCGAAGAGATAGCCAACTCCAGTTTATGTGAATTGTGATAAATGCTCGCTAAATCAGAAAAAGAAGAAAAAAAACCATGCCAAGATTCAAGATGTCCTCGCCATGGATTCAGCGCGGAATTCTTCTCTAGCCTCGACGTTAGAAATAGCACTCTGCACGGCGCTCGTCAGGTCAACGTGGAAGAGTGGCCGATCGAGGCCGCTGACCACGGCGCCCTTGCGGCGCTGGCGAAGCGTGGCGGCGAGATTCGGTGGTTTTTCATCGTCCAGGCCCGTGGAGCCAGGCTCGTCCGAGTCAGATAGACCCAGGTCGCCCGCCTTCCCCATCTCCTCGTCAAACACCTGGCTATGGCGGAGAGCAAGGGCGAGGTCACGGTCGTGTGCGCTCTCCTCAGCGACGGCAGCGGCAGAGTCTTTGCCGCCGATTTCAGCGACGCTGAAAATGGAGCGCCAGCGGTGCGGGACGCCGTCCGAAGGCGCCGTCGGAACACCAAAACCACCAGCAATAAGAGCGCGCTTGGTCCAGCGATTGTTGATGCAGGCAATGTGCCAGTCCACCACCTCCGGGGCTGTGTACTTGTCGAGCTGGTTGCGAACATCGATCAGGCGCTGCACCGAAGTAATGTCGACGTTGTTGACAGAGCTAAAGTCAAGAATTATGGCTTTGAGAGTTGGTAGCCGATCTTCGTGGGTTTCGCGGCTCTTAGCCGTCTTGCGAGGCCCAGGGTTGTTCCATGGCCGGTCGCCCTTGCGCTCAAACATCTCGGGGCTTGTGCGCTGTGTCTGAGATTTGATGAAATCGACCAGGTATTCCAGGGAGTGGTTGGCGTTGGGGTAGTTGAAGCCCTCAGAGAAGCGGTAGATAAAGACGCCCGGGTAGGGGTTCTCAAGCTCTACCTCGGGGTTTGAGCCATCGCCGTGATCCAGAGGCAGAAAGACGTTGCGGGACGAGTTCTCCAGCGTCTCGGTAAATGTTCCATATTCGCCAACCAGCTGCTTGTGGTCGGCTCCAATGACATGGTCACCAAGAACGGAGTGAACGCGAACTTTGCCCATGAATCGGCCACGTGCCTTTAGAATGCGGAAGAGGAGAATGGCCGCGGAAAGACAGACGGTGGCATATAAGCCTTCTTCAATGTGGACAAAGACACTAACAAATACACCGATGAAAAAGACAAATACCTCGAGAGGCGAGACCCGCCAGAACTGGTAGACAGTGTTGGGGGGTGTAACAAGGTCGCCCACGGCATGGATGATGACGGCAGCAAGTGACGCGCTCGGTATGTAAAAGAAGACTGACGTGAGGAGGTAGGTGGCAATCAAGACCACAACGCCGGTTATGATGCCAGCAGCAGGCGTGCGAACACCAGCTTTGGAGTTGACAGCAGTACGACTGAAAGAGCCAGTTGAAGGGTAGCCGCCAAGAAACGGCCCAAGAATATTAGTCATGCCGATGGCAACCATCTCCTGAGAGGGGTCTATGGTGTAGTTATTAACACGACCAAAGGACTTGGAGATGGCAATGTGCTCGACGAGCATGACGATGACAGTTGCAGGCAAGTGCGTGGCAAACTTGGAAATGAGGGCATGGTCCAAGTGAGGGGAGCCAACATTCTGGAAGCCCTTGGGAACGACGCCGAGCACGCTAAAGGCAGGGTCCGCGCGGCGATTTCGGTTGACAAGCCACGAGATCATGGTGTAGAGCAAAATGGCGAAGACCGTTCTCATGGTGTTGGCGAAGAATATGATGCGTTTCTTGTTGGGCCATCGCTCGGCGGCGCGGGTCAGCATGTATCGGATGAAGTAGAGCAGGAACAGCGCGGTGAGGCCCAGAGCGGCGTCGAGCTTGACATGAGGCAAATTTTTGAGGGTGTTGATGATGACCTTGTACGGGGCATCTCTGTTGGAGAACCCGTGCAGCCCCAGAAGAGCGGGCAGCTGACTGACAGCAATGGTAATGGCAGAGCCTGTCATAAAGGCAGACAGGGATGTGATGGAGATCAGGTCTACCAACCAACCTAGACGCAGCAGGCCCATACCCAGCACAATGCAGCCTGCGATGATGGACAATGCGGAGGCAATGACTTCAGGCGAGTATGGCAGGCCGGATGACCTTAGATCGGCCACAACCGTGCCGACGACGGTGGAAAGCACAGCAACGGGGCCGATGGATATGTCTTTCGAAGTGCCAAAGATCCAGTAGATGATGACGCCCATAAAGGACGAGTAGAGACCAAACTGGGGCTCGAGGTTGGCAAGCAGTGCATAGGCCATGCCTTGGGGGACAAGGACAGCACCGATGGTGATGCCGGCAACAAGATCACCAGCAAACCATTGCAAATTATAGTGCGTAATCCATGAGAGAAAGGGGAAGAGAGACTTGATATAGGCCGCTGTCTCCTCGCGAGTAGGGGCCTGCTCATGAAGCCACTCGAAAGAGGTGGGAGGGCCCTCAAAGAAGGAGTCGCTGGTCTGCGCGGACATGACAGACTCGCCTCTGGTGACGGCATCCCGGCCACGGTCGGGGTCCTCGAGTTGGATGCCAAGGCCTTTAGCAAGACCATGGCCGATCTTGCTGGAGATAGCCGGCATGGCTGCAGCTTGGATATCCTATGGAGAGGAGGGGAAGGAGGAGTGACGGAGGCGGAAGCGGAGGGAGGGGGATAAGATATATCGCGAAAGGTGAGGTCGGAGCCTACGTGGCAGTCATGTCGATGTTGATAAGTGACAGCGTGCGGAGATCTGAGACAGCCAGCTCGTAGTGTGGCAGCTGAGTTGAGGCTCCAGTAGCCTTTTCGGTCCGTCGATGGGAGCTGGTGTGCCGGGGAAGATGCGACTAGGCGCGGCAGGCAAGATAAAGAGGCCGTCGAGACCACAAAGGCCCGCCGCCGACGTAGCGAGGGGGACCAAGACGCTATTTAGCGGCGAGCGCAGGTTGGTGTTGTGGCTTGCTTGGGCAGGTATGAGGTATGCGGCCGTATGGCAAGCTCGTACGCTGTGTAAGCCGACGAGCCACGAGACACACCCACCAGTGCCAGTCCAACCGACGCTTTGCGTCAGACGCGGCTTGTCGGCGTGGGGTCTGCAGGACGCGGGACGGCTGACTGCCAGCGAACAAAGGGCAAGGGGCAGGGGCGAAAAGAGGCGTCTGGGGGAGCGGTGGAAGTGCCGGGAGAGAGATTGCTGAATCTGTGTCACGGTGCTCGGACGAGACGAAGACCGGTGTCCTTTGGCTGGGGCCGGAATAGCGAGATGGTCGGGGTTCTGTTGCTTTTGTGCAGTTGTTCGTCATGTCCGATGGAGGAGAGAGATTCCCTTAGGCAACTGCCGACAAGACGATGCCATGATGGCCTTGTCGGCGCCGACGACCCTTTTTTTCTTCCTTCTTCCTTTTGTCTGTCTCCTGGCGGCTTTTGTCATCGACGGCCGGAGACGCTGGAGAATCACGACATCAGCATAGCGTTGGTGACGCTCCACACTGGAGAGATGTCGCCATCGACCCTAGCCTCGAGCAGCAAAGGGCGAGCCACGAGTCCACAGGATACAGTGGGCAGTGGGAATGTGAATGGTAGAGAATACCTGATGCCCGTAGAAAGTCTGGTTGATGATTGATGTAAACGCTACAATCGAAGACGGCTGTGAAGTCCCGAGACGGTTTGCTATTTCCATGGCACGATGCTGCTGAAATTAGCAACTCCAGGCGTTCAGACCTTGCTGACAAACCCTGCCAACAGCCACCGCCTCTACTCCCCAAACCCATCATCACCAAACATACAAACCACCACCCTCCAACCCCGACGATCCGGATCCGGCGGTGTCAGTTTTTATTCCACTTCGTAATTCTCCCACCATCGACGTCCTTCCGCCGCGCTATCGTTCCCCTTGGCCGTAGACGTCATCCTCCCGATCCTCCCGTCGCAACCCTCTACGACCATACCAAGGCGCGACACCAATCCCACCACAGCGCGGCACGCTTCATCCGGCCTGTACTACTTAGCCCAGGCCCGCCCCGACCTGCCCTCAATAATCCTCCCAATCTGGGCACTGCGACGTGCCGCGATAGCCCTATCGCCCCCTCGATTGTGTCTTGGCTGGCACATCACTCGGCCCTTCCCGAGAAGGCTGGCCATATCTCACAGCTCCCCCGAGGTGCCGGGCCTCTCCACGACCCCGATGTGCCGTCCATGAAGTTGTCTACCCATGTGGCTGTAATCCTTCTGCACCCAACACAAAGCAACTGACTGCGACCAACCTTTGCAGCACTTGATGCTCCTCCCCTCCGGCCCACAGCCAGACTTCTGTGAACCATCCGTATCTCCACAGACCTGCCTTGTATACAGTCTCCACTGGAAGCCTCAACCGGATGCTCATAAACCACATGAAGCTACGCACCAAGAAACCTAGATAAGTTGTGACTTATATGGCAACATAACACCTGATAGAATCAACAGCATTAGATAGACCTGGCCTTCTGCAGTTTTGCACCATAAAGAGCCAATATGGTCGTAGCCAGACCTTCCGGGCTGCTCAGCCTCCCATGGGAGATTCGGCGTATGATCATCGTTCTAGCCCTTGCCCATGGCCGTACAAGCGAACCCGTTTTCAACAGGGAGCTCATCGAGAGCCGCCTGCGCCTGCACAACTGCTTCGACACCAACTTCTACGATGTCACAAACATCTATGTTCCAAGGCACAAGAACCAGCGCCTTCACGGCCATGCTTTGCGAGCGGCCAATCGCCAACTGCGCTACGAGACTGACCATCTGGTCGAAGAAGAGATCAAGTCGAGCAACATGGAGATCCCCTTTGTCCTAGACATCATGGTCGTCAAGGATGTCGGCGTTTTCCCTACGTGGATGTCCTTCCCTTATCACCCTGAGCATCTCAAGACACTCCGCATCAAACTGCGCGTTGTCAGACCAGGGACTACCGTCATTCCCAGGGAGTGGATCGAGGTGGCGAGGTATGACGAGAGAGAGAATTCCCACCAGAGAAACAGCCCGACCGAGTGGAATCTCTTCATGGCTGTTGTTCTGTACGCTCTCGGCTGTTTCTCTGCAGGGCCAGATCCTGCACGGACTCGTGTCAAGACAGACGGTCATCGGCGGAGCGTGGGACAGCGAGTGACGAGTGCCAAGCCACGTACCTCTGGTAGCCAAGGAACTGAGACGTAGACGATGAGGCCAAGGGCGATGAGGCCTAGGTCTAGGCTTCCAATGCTCATTAATCACCGGAGCGACACGGCCAACGCATACTTTCTCCCATCCGCATCGTACCTCGTGGATGAACTCCTTCTCGACTTCGAAGGGTTTGAGTACGATAACAAGGGCAATCGCATTCCGCCGGGTGTGCATGACGGCGCCAGGGCGAGTCGACTTTACAATGAAGGGCATTTCCGATTCGGTCGAGACATCTTTCATGATCGTGATGTCTACCCCACAGAAGATTCAGACCACCTTCGGTATGTGCTTCGCATGATTGCCTTGGGAAAAATCGCGTGCTGGCAGCTTGAGGGGACACTGGAGCATCTGATATCTGGTGTTCTGGCCGTGCACCTTCCACGTGGTAGCAAGGTGTGGAAGGTGTATGGCCCGTACCTCAATCTCTTGGCAAATAACGTTGGCAGCGTGAACTACTTGAGCGGTGTAGGTTGGCTTAATGAGATGGTAAGCGGCCAGATAAATTACGCGTACAAAACTTCTCCTCAGGGCCTGGACACGGATCTTGATTGGGCAGACCTGTACGCTGAGGCTAGAATCGAGCAGGTTATCGTTGAAGAGATGGCTCGCGACCAGCATAACAGAGACATCATCCAAAGTCTATGCACCATCAGAAACAGAAGGCTACATGGTTGGTTCACGGACGGCAGTTAGAGTAAGTATTGTTATAGTCTATTGAGATACATACTTCCATAAATCCTACAAACATACCACATCTCCGCAATTTATCGTCCCAGATCGCGCATCTTTTCTTGGCATGGTGAACCCCCAAGCCACTGGTCCAGTCGCTTGTGGTCGTGGTGTAGTATTTGTTGCGAGGCTATACTTTTGCTTCCTTCTCCGCAGAAGATACAGGCTGGTAGAGTGTTGGGATGCCAAAGCCAGACATTCCCGCACAAGGGTGGCCACGAGCTATGTCACGGTGTGCGAGTCTTCGAAGCAATCAAACTGCAACTCCCCAGAGAAGATAGAATGCGAAAAAAGTGCTATGTGAATTCCCCGTCGAATCGGGTAGTACCTACGCTCTCGGCACAGTAGGGACAGCGGGCTGTGCGGCCGCTCTTATGCAAGCCTCATCACAGAGACATGCAGCTGATGCGCCCAACACCGCCGTGGGCGCCTTCACCCCTCATTTATGAACTTGCTTACCTCAAGCCCCCTCTCTCATGAAACAAGACATCACACTTAAAAGAAAACGAAAACCCGCATATCTACGGACTCGTGCCTTGGCAGTCTAGTGCAACCACCGTGTAGACAGACCTAGGAACCATGGGGCTCTTTTCCAAGTACGACAATGGAAAATTCCACGGTGGCGTATGGTTTTGCGGCTGCGACGAGGAAGTCAAGTGGCATACGTCCACCAAAGAAAGCAGTCGGGGCGAGCGATGTTTGTTCCCCCTTCCCCATGATCGCGGCCTGCGCCCGAATGGCTAACTTTCCGCTCCAGTTGCTCGCTGCCAAGGCTGGGGATCCGACCGCGACTGCAAGTTCTTCCTCACCGAGGCGGACGAGTCCCGGGCCAGGCTGGAGAAGCCCTCCTTCGCGCTCCTGTCCGAGCCCCGGACGCCCGTGTCGCCGCGCACCACCGCGACCGTGTCCGCCGCGGGCACGGCCTCGCGGGTCAACCTGTTTGGCGACGGCGGCCGGGCGCGCCGCGTCGCCAGCCTGAGCGAGTCGCCGACCGCGCGCCGCTTCGTGGACGCGGACGGCGGCGACGGCGACCTGGCGGCCTTTGTGGTAGATCTGCTGCGGCAGGAGGGCGTCGCCCTGAGGGGCGCAACCGAGTCGCGCGTCCGCCATGTCATTGGCAGCCGCGTGGGCAAGTATGAGGCCGCGCTGCGCACTTCGAAGGAGAGCCTGGACTTTGCGTTGCGGAAGCTGGATGATCTGGAAAGTGATGCGACCTGCTGAGCGCTGTTGTGCTGGGAAGTTCACGGATCCGAACAGAGCGTTTACTCGGCGTAGTCCAAGTTGCGGGTTGCACGGTATTTAATTGATCGCTCTAGTCAGCGGCGAGGTGTGCCATATCTGCGACTTTACATATTTTCTATAAGCCCCAGAGACACGAAGAGTCCAGAAACAGCCCACAGCCGCGGTCGAGTAACACAGTTCTGTGTGTCTCGAGCAACCTCCAACAGCATGTGTTCGTACCCCTGCAGCCCTTGGTTAATGCTTCTGGTCAATCTTTTGTATGCTCAGTCTTCCCCCCATAGCACCATGACACGTGGCATCCAACTAACATTCTCATCATCGGCTCCCTCCAGGCACTTTTCGTCGGCGATCCTAAATTAGAGGACTATCTGACCAGTAAAGGTTCTTTCTGCGCTCACACGAATAGAAATACATGTATACCCTTACTGTCTGAAACCACGCAGTGCTGTGATGTACTCTTGGCCTGGAATAATGGGCTAGGTGCTTTACTCTCTTACGAATCCAATACTATCCATCGTCGGTATCCCTTCTAGTTGAGTGCCGCCGCCCTTTTGAACTGGAGCGCCGCAGTCTCATATCACTTGCGCGTACTGCGTCTACGAAAAGGCACTGACATCTTCAATCGCTCGTATTAGTTGCCCAGCTACGGAGCAAGAATGATTCTAGGCGACATCCAGTAACCGCTCAGTGCATAGCCAGCCCAATGATACGGCGCCCTCTCAACTCCCCGTTCATCGAAGCGCAGCCTTCGCACCGCCGTCTGTATCGCCTTTGCTAAATTGACAAATTCGGTTGTCGTCTCGGCCTGCTCGAGTTTCTCGCTCGAACTCTCCCCGCCGTCTGTTGCATCCCCGACCGATTGACCCTCCTCAGCCCGCCCGTCAGCAACGTCTTCCACGTCACGGCCTTCCTCGCTCTGTCGTACGCCCACCAGTTCCCTATAGAACTCGTCCGCCAATTTCTCTGCATCCTCATCCTTCAACTCCCACAGCGACGAGATAATCGCCGTGGCGCCCGCATAAAACAGCGCCATCGGTAAGCCGAGGACATCATCCACGGCAGAGACATCCGCGCCGCCGCTGCGGCAGCCGAACAAGGCTGCGAGCACACCGCCCTTGGCCAGCGGGCAGTTGAAGATGTCTTCGGCTGTCAGACGGCTACTCTGCACCGAATCTCTGTCCTGTGATGCTGGATCCGACGTAGTGGGGGGTGAGGTGCCAAGGTTGGCCACAGGGTCCTTTCCGTCAAGGACCAGGTGAGATCGCATCGCGGCCTTGGGCATGTACTTGACGTGGCCATGATAGTGGAAAAGCGCTGCGCCTGTCAGCAAATCTTGTAGCTCATCTTTGGTGTGCTTGATGCCCTGTAGGAATGTCGCATGCAAGAGGTCGGACAGTCGTTGCGAAGCAGAGATCGACGTGACTGGCTCGGGCGCTGCGTCAGGTCTCGTTTTCGGCCAGTGGTTGGGCATTGTGTTCATAGCGAGCCTCTTGACACCGTGTTGGCTCTGAGTTGGCGTACCAGACTCGTGAAGGCTTCTGAAGCAATGGCGCAAAACCGTCAAATTTGGGCAGTATACTACAGGGTGCGTCTCTATAACCGGCACGCCATCAATTGGAATGGCGTGCAACGGCAGCAGGTGAAGCTTTCCGGTCGGACAAAAGACGATGGTGTCATTAGGTCGGATCACGGGTCCAAGGTCTTGATTTGGACTGCCTCTGCCGACCTTGAATATTGGAAGGAGCAACGGGGCCAGTAGAGCGAGGGCCTCCTTGCCGGACACAGTATCGCCAAGGGGCAGTTTGCTCGGGGTTTGAAGGCACTTGATCCACGTTGTGACTTCGTCCATTGAGATATCATGCATCAAAGCCGGGAAGTACGTCAAGGCCTTGCGATAGCAAAGTGCACGAAGCGGCTTATCGACGTCAACATAAAAGAAATCAACGAGAATGACGTTCTCTGGTAGCTTCTGCAGAAGGTAGTTGATGTCATTTGGAGTTGCAGTCTCCCCGTCTCTGATCTACATTACCTCTGTGAGTAGTGGATTGCCGCGCATCTGTGTGCGTTGCTCATCAAGGACTTCTCGGAGCCTGGTGCTTTGGGTGAAAGTGCTCTCGCTAAGCTGGTTGATAAGCCTTAGTTCTTCCTCGATCATGCTCTTGGCCGTGTTGTCTTTGATTGCCCGATCTAAAAGAGCTCTCGGGATTGGCGTGTCGACACTCAACAGATCTAATAGCGCTCTGCCCTTAGATTGCTGGATCCAGACGAGGAAAGCTGCGTAAGAGTTCTCAAAGTCAAGTCGAAGCTCTCTGACGCGCCGCTCCCTCTGCTCTCGGGCAGCAGTATCCTCGTCAGGTGGCAAAGGCTGCATTGTCATCTGCCCATACAGGTGGTATTTGATGTTCCAGGCCCAGCGATTCCAAGTGATCCCCTTTGCGTATACCTCTGCCGCATTGAATTTGCGCAATTGCTGCATCTTGGCCGCGACAGAGTAATGCTGTGCCAGCGGAACCGATCGACGGCGCCGAACCTCGTCAAAGACTTGTGTAGCGCGACGCAAGCTCGCAAGCGCATTGTCCAGCGTAGTGACATTGAGAGCTGGACCTTTCATGTGTTTGTGGCACCACAATTCGCCTTGACGGCGAAGCATGGTAAACATGCCGAGATCATTCTAGCTCTTCTCGTACTCAGCCACAACATCATTGCTGTCGCTGATAGCTTCATCGATCTGAGCAGGAGTCACCATCTCTCGGTCGGTAGTCATGAGCTGCAGAATCAAGCGAAAAACTTTCTCTTCCTGCGCTGCCAACCACAAAGGCAGTCCCGCCATGGACGGAGACTGCACCGTGCTGAGCGAGCCCAGACGGCGAGTAAGGTCGTCATCTGCCGCTCTTTGCTGAGAGAACACTGCATTTTCGTCATCAGTGTGAGTGGTCTTCATCCATTCTGTGCGCTGTTTGAACAACCACGCCTGGGCAACTGTTTCAAGCACGGTGTTCCGCGAGTCCAACGGGACGTGTAAATCCTCTCCAGCAGCAATGGCACGTCAAAGCCTGGTGCTCTCACTTGGAATTTGGCAACTTCGTCCAGGATGGACTCGTACGACTTGCCCCGGAGATCAACCAGCCGTAGCAGTTCCGTCAGCGCTTGAGCCTCCCCTAGCAGCGATCTAGTCGTGTTGCGATGCAACTCGAGATGGCGAGAGAGTCCGTCCCTCAGGCGGCTCGCAGATTGCTGGTCAACTAGCTGGTTGGCTACATCACTTAGCAGGGAGACCGCACATTCCATGGCCGCCATAGCTGTCATTGCATCTCCGCGGGAGAGAGCTTGGTCTGCAATGGCATTGAGATGGTCCACACTAGGTGTAGAGGATATGAGTGTGTGGATCGAATGCTTCAATCTGAATTTTGGCGAACACCTTCGGAGCGTACGCCTGCCAATCCGTCGGCGGTTGCTGTAGTCCAGCTAATCTCTGCAGCTGGTCAACAACAGCACGGCGGCAATGTTCCGCCAGGCCGCTGTGACTCTCAGGACAGCGACGTGCCAATGTCCATCTCGTGTATGCTGCCCGAAAGATCAGAGGTGGTGAGTCACTCCCGTCCAGCTTCTCGCAGAAGGACGTGGTATCCTCGCACAGTGTCTGAAGCGCTGCGTGGTGTGCGGTGTTGATCTGGTCGACCTTGAACTTTGCAGCTGCTGAAAGTTTGCCCTGGTTCTCCATTGAAAGCGCCAAAGCAGCATTCTCGGAGTATATATCGCCACCAGAGGAGCTAAGGGCCCCCAGTTCGGAAGACTCGACCCAGTTCGAGTCGCGCAGACCACGATCCATCACTTGGTGGTACAGCTGGAGCCCATGTACTTGCAGGTCAGATATGGGATGCTCAATGTCGAGGTCGAGCCACGATTGGCATCGTCTCGCCGATTCCAAGGCGGGTTTGAGGCTACCAAACGCCCACATCTTCGCATCCGCAAGCATGAGGTTCGATAAGCAGTGCTCGTCAGAACCTTCTGGCAAGAACAGATGTGCTGCGCATTCTTGCAAAAATGCAGAACGCTCTACTTCCATCCCCTAATCGGTTAGAAGGTCGGCATACTTGAAAATGAGCAGTGGAATGCGATTTCGGTTGGGAAATATCTCGTGGAAGATCTGCCGCGCGGCATTGTGACGCCCACATTGGCGTGCTTCACATGCCTGCTCGAGGAACAGCTGCTCCTCAGGAGCCAGAGTTGGGAGAAGCGACAGGAATGCCGTCCACCTTACGACGTGAGCGATATCATCTGAAGCAGCCATTCTGGCGCTGTACGTTCGAAATGTTTACAGACATTGGTTGGCCAAACCTCTGTCCGTTGAAGGGGTAGTTAACAGTAGCCGCTAAGCCACCTCACATTTGTGCTGGTGATTCAGTATGCAGTAGCCATTGACGTATGAGGCGGCGAATAAAGTATCGAGTGTATGTGTATAGCATTCATATCAGACGGCTGAAACGGCCTGGCCTGTTCAGCTGCGATCGACGGCTCGAGTAAGCCATGCGTGTGCGGGGTGTCTTCTAGCATTGCTTACATTTTCTTCCAGCCCGAGCTCGATCATTTCATGCCGGTATTGCCACTAGACGGTAATCCGGACGCCGTATTATTGCATCGGCGCCCAACGACGCCAGAGCGGCTTGCTGCCAGACGCTTGTGTTGGAGCAACACAACCCCCCGACATCACGATTCGCCGTTTAGCCTCCTTCGAAGAACCATCAAGTGAAGCTTCAGTGCAAACATGAGTGTCAATCCTACCTGGGTGATCCTCAGCCCTCAATCTTGGTTTGACGAGCCCAGCAACGACTCCGACGGTCGCTACTGGGAGCATCAGCTCCTCGGCGCCGTCACGCCGGACTTCTACGATGCGAGAAACCGCAAGCCCAACGGCACCAAGCGCTACCTCCCCGAGGATGGAGGCATCATTAACCGCGAGATCAACGACTTCGTACTCAACACCGAGGGGGCCGACCAGAGCACCGTCGACGCAAAGCTGAGCAACTACCTTGGTGCAAAGGTAGTGCGAGCGTCACTGGCAAAACTGGACCTCTCGACCAAGGCGGTAACTTTCCCAAGGTTAGACCAGGACGTCGACTACTGGGAGTCAGTCCGCAACGATTTATCTCTACAGAGCGCCTTGCCAGCTTGGCTCAAAACGGCGGGTAAGGATGGACGGCCTGAGGCGTGTCTGATCACTGGCATCGGCATCTATCTAGGCGTCGAGTTCGAGTGGGACGCAAAGAGGATAGACGAAAGGCATGCAAATGCCGAGATTCCACTTGACACCATCATCACCGTCGCCGCGGAATCGCCTTTGCCGGTCGCGATAGGGGCAAATTCCAAGGTGGAGCTGGCGAAAGTGAATACGAACTTGGTCGCGTTTCGCGGCAAGAGCTCCAAGAGGAGCGTTTTCGCATTAGAGCTAAAGGTTATACAGAGGAAGGGCTGGATTAGCAAGGAAATCACCATTGGTCGAGGCCCAAATATTGAGCATGGGCATCAGCTGGGAGACGAAGATGAGGATGACGGCGAGGATGAAATTGACATGGAAGATTTGGAATTAAACACTTTACCGAGCGATCTAGTGCAGCAGAGGGACCACTGAGTACTGCTTTCCAAGTTGACCAACCAATGATGGTCCGCGATAGTCCACCAAGCTGGCAGGCTTCAAGTACCAGCAGACAAGTTGCTACAGCTACTAAAAAAAACATATGACTCTAGGCTGCGATACATAACATATCTTGGTCTTCATTGGTAGTCAACCATGTGCCTGACTTTCAATGTAATGCGATGTCAAAGCCTATTTCTACTAAAGATCCCATATGTGCTACCCTGCTTACGAGACATGCTGCGAGCCAAATTGCCACTCCCTTAGGCAGGCTCGCGATTCAGTTTTTGCTCCAAAATGAACTACATCTTGACTGTAAAGCTATCCCGTAGGGTCTGTCCGTATTTGAACATAAGGGCTGGCACCGGTGCGAAAGCCAGGGCCAGAAATCCAAGTAGAGAGTTGCGCCAACCATAATTCAGCTTTGCATACATGCGAGGCCCGGCTAGGGGTAGGAATGCGCCAGCAAGTGACCGAAGAAAGATATTGGCTGCCAATGCAGAGGCAGCAGCTTCCGATCCAAATAGCTGCACCAAATACAGTTGAGACGGCATCTGTCCTGCATCAGTCATGTAGACACCGCCACGGAAATCCGGCTCACTCACGATGACAAAGAAAGAGCCAAGTCCGATGACGAAGGTGCCCACGATCGGAAGAATCCAGTGAAGCCGGTGATACGCAGTCCAACCATATATGAAGAACCTAATGGGTATGAGTGGAGTGAACCACATCATAAGAACCAGGTTATGTTCAGGCCGTGGCTCGCGCAGTTCCTCAGCTATCATTCTTCGCCTCAAGATTCCTTCGTTCATGACACCGAAAATGAACAGGCCAACCAATTCACCGACACCGACGCCCAAGTACGCCAAGCCTGAATGGCCAGTGCTGAAGCCATATTGGAAAATGAAGACACCAGGGAATGTCGCAAAGAGTAGGTACAAGAGCCCAAAGACCAGTCTCACGTAAACCGACAGTAATAAAACTATTGGTGAGAGAATTAAAAGTTTTGTAGGCCGGACAACTGAAGCAATTAATGCTTGCTGCATGTTCATGTGTCTGTCCAACTTGGATTGTAGTCGGTTGTTTCCAGTCTGTCGGCGGAGAGAGGATGTCTTTCGCGCAAGGATGATCTGCGGGTGTGTTTCTCGTAGAAAGAGGGCCGTGATGAGTGATGCCACGCTTCCCTAAAATTTCCAATCATTTCAGCGTGATTGTTTCGGCTTGCATGAAGGAAAGCTCACAAGGATTGCCACGAGCCAAAACGTCCACCGCCAGCCTTTGGCCTGGGATAAAAAGCCGCCAATAACAGGGCCAAGTACCTACATCGGGTTAGCAACATCTAATATTGCCGAAAAAAAACAGTTTTTCATATTATTACAGGTCCCATCAGCGGCCCGATCCCGTATAGTGCGGCAGCCGCGCCCCGTCGTTCTGGGGTGATGCAGTCTGCGATGGTACCACCGCCGATGCTCAGCGGTGCCGACCCTGCGATCCCGGACAGGAGCCGGAAAACGATGAACTGATGTATATTTTTGCTCAGGGCGCAGCCAATCACGAAGATAACGAACGCGACATTGCAGGTGTGATAGACTATGGCTCGGCCATGTATCTCGGACACGGATGAGATGACCATTGGACCGAGAGCGAAGCCGAGGAGGTAGATGCTGATTGCAAGGGTCGGGATGGTCTGATCCGAGACTTGAAAGTCTATAATGAGACTGATGGCGGCCGGTGCGACGATTGTCGAAGCAATATTTCTGGATTTTGGTTAAATACTTCACCAACCACTTCAGCAAAAAAATACTTACACAACCATGAACAGAATAGCGATGATGGTGACATGGCCAAAGCTTTTACCTGCCGACCAGTTGATGGGATTACTCGGGTCGGTCGGTCCATCCCAGTCGACAATAGAGTCTGCAATTGCATTAGACACGCCGTCGATGTCGGAGAGCGCATCTGGGATGCTAGGTAATGCGTCGTTCGGCGTTGCCGACTCTTCGTCGCATGTGCGTGCCATGGTAGTTTACCTGATTTCAATAGCAGAAGTGAGGGAACAGAATCTGATGGGGTCCATGACTGTGTTTAAATAATTACAAGGCATCGCCCTTCTCATGTCTACATGCGGTTGGGATGCAAAGCTTTCGTTGTCCCGATAGTGTCAAAGGAAATGTGCTACATTGCCGATCGGGTTTTGGAAGCCCGTCGCATTTCGCACAGATATTGCAGTCCGTTGAGCCACGTCCGAGATTTCATGCGGAAATCACGAATTACAACACGCGCAAGCAACTCAAAAGCTGAGTCGCCATGGGAGTGTGAGGGACACTGCTCGGAGGGTCGACAACGGACTTTCCAAAAGCCGAACGCCACCCAGCCTTGCCAAGGCATATATATTACGGCGATATAGGACCAGTTTGCCCACCGTGATCCTCCGAAACCGTCTGCCAGCGAACTAACTCTGCCACCCCGTTTCTTCGCCGATTCCATTCGCGCCCGTCAGTCGTTGATACCAGAGCTCGGTCCTTTCACCAACCGTGTTGGCCATGGTCAACACTTGATCACTCACTAAACTTTTGGAATTTATCTGCGCATATTTGCAAAATACGATTGTGGATTACGCTTACCTTGCTCCCCAGCTTGATCATGTCCGACGAATAGGGCGATCTTCCTTCTGCCCCTCAGAGCCGGACTGTTGCTTCCACGGCCATCAATCGACGGAGATACAAACCCCAGGTCTCCTGCAACATATGCCGTCGGCGCAAGTAAGTCTCAAAAACCCATCACTTCAGTACTTCACTGAAATTTCTAGGTTACGCTGTGACAGACAGCATCCGTGTGGTGCATGCTCCGCCCGTGAGCTTGGGCATTCATGCACATACCCGAACGACATGTTGCCACCTTCCAGCGTCGCGCGCAACCCGGAGTCAAGCTCGCGAGCTACTATCAGGGATCGCCTTGGTCAGATAGAGCTGGTTCTTGCATCACTGGTCGACAAGGGAACCTGCTCCGAGGCCGACAATGGTACAACTCGGGTGGGTGGTGCTGCCAGCCGTGCACCACGGATGGCTGAATTGGTGGCAACAAATGAAACAGCTATCGGTGTTCCAACTCCCGGTCACTCAGATTTCGGGAGCCTGCGAGCCAGCTCCTCTGAGCTTCAGTACGTGGGCAGCTCACACTGGGCGACCATACTTAACGGGATTGCCGACATCAAGGAGCATCTTGACAGAGAAGAGAACACTCGTTTGCTTCACGAGCATGCCACAACTCATAATCCACCACATACGCTACTACTCTACAGCTGTAATCACGCTACAAAAGACGAAATCCTATGCGCAATCCCCTCACGATCTGTTGTGGACCGACTCGTATCCCGCTATTATAACCAACTGGATATGGCTCCCTGTCAGTAGTTCCATGAGCGCATGCGCTGAAGTTGACAGGCATGGTATACTTACAATGTGTAGCGTCTGTGCATAGTCCCAAGTTCCTCAGAGAGGTAAGTTAAATGTATTCTGGGTAGCCTTCTACAGCTCATCGCGACTAGTATGAGCGATTCTGGAGCGCCCCTTCCGAGATGCCCATCATGTGGATCGGCTTGCTCTATTCCATGCTTTGCCTGTCTGCGCTTACGTCAGAAGCAGAAGATAGCCCGTCCGGCGAAGACTTCACTGGGCTGGCTGAAACGTACCATGAAAAGGTAGTGCAATGTCTACGGCTTGGCCAGTATTCCACGCCCAGCCCATATGTGTTCGAGACCATGTACCACTACATGACGATAGAGTTCTCCATGGGCAAGGATGCTGAGCGCGGCATTTGGATCCTATGGGGTATGTGCGTCAATCTTGCTATGCAGACCGGATACCACAGGGACCCGTCCCATTTTCCGGAACTCACCCCATTTGAGGGAGAGATGCGGCGCCGAGCCTGGGCCCCCACGCTCCAGGGAGACGTCCTCATCTCCACGCAGATGGGGATGCCTCGCATGATACATTGCGGACAGTGGGACACTGCAGAGCCTCGGAATTTGAACGACACAGACTTCGATGAAGACACCAAGGAGCTGCCAGCGTCGCGCCCAGAGACCGAAACGACTACGGTTCTGCATCTTGTGGCGAGGCGACGCATTTTTATTGCGCTCGGTGACATTGTCGACTTGATATCAAGAACACAGATATGTTCTTACGAAGAGGTGATGAGACTTGATGGTAGTCTACACAAGGCAGTAGAGCATCTCCCTGCACCACTTCGGCTGACTTCATCCGCGATGCCGGTCACTGACCCTCCACAGACGGTGATGCACAGACTGTTCATCTCCACCATGTATTACAAGGGCCAGATCATGCTTCACCGGCAGTACTTGAACGAATGTCCGAGCCCGTTGCCGAAAAGATTTGAGTACTCCGTCACGCCCTGTCTCAACGCCTCGTTGCGGATCCTCGAGATCCAGGCTATCCTGGACGAGGAAACGCGCCCGAGCGGCCAGATGCACAGCCTGAGGTGGAGATTGTCTTCTTTCATCAACCATGAGTTCCTGACCGCCACAATTATCCTCTGCCTTTTGGTGCACCGCGGCGTCGTGCCCGTGGTGAACGACACGGGGGTGAGGGTGTGGGACGCCGTCATCACGGCCCTCAAAAAATCGCACAATATATGGCTCAGGCTGAGCGCTCAATCGGTAGAGGCGCGCAAAGCTGCTGACACACTGAGCATTGTCCTGGCCAAAGCAAGCCGCGGCGCACCTGGTGACTGCGGATTGGACGTCACCAGCATCAACTGGGATCTTGACCTGGCCGAGTTTAGCATTCACGGCTTTTTGCCAGCATACCAAGGTGTTTATTAAGATTAATCATGACAATATTGGACACTAACGTACTTTGTCTAGAGGCTTTCCCAGCCTACATGGAGGAATTTGAACTGAATGAAGGACTCAACCTGGTGTAAGTGACGATCGAGGGAGTCACTCAGGAAACTGCGAGCGCCCGCCAAGACACGAAATAGTATTATATATTCCTGAAAGAATATCAACGTTCTTATTTACCGTTTATGAATAAACAAATTCATCTTTCGTGGCAGTAGACGTGTATATGGTATTGCCATTAAAATCACGTGATTTCGCGATATCAAGATTCACGCTCAGTCACGCGTCCTTTCCTGCAACTTGTCAACTACACTGTGAAGACTGCGAATTAACATCCCTATTATTCCCGATGAAGTTTTCGTGAAACATCTCGTCTAATTCTGTCCCATTTACTGAGTCTGTCAATACTGGACTGTACTACTGCCGGCACAGACTTCACAGGCGCGGTGTGCGACCCTCGCAATGCCGGTGGGCATTCAGCGGCTCAATGCCCGGCGCACGCAGCCCAACCCCAACATTGTCTTCATCAAGCCTCTTCCCGGCCCTGATTTTGCCATTTCCGAGAGCTTTCTCGAGAGAATCGCCGCCCAATGCCGTACACCCCCCCGCCCCATTCCCTGCTGCTGCCGCTCGTACTAACCACGTTTCACGGTCCCAGTCCCCATCATGAAGGAGCACCACCTCTCCGTCGTGACGCTTGAGGAGTACGAGCCGAACCACGAGTTTGTCGGACGCAACTTCAACGCCGGCGAGGTGATCCAGCTCGTGCTCAAGTCCGCGCGGCCGCCGCACTGCTGGCTGCCGTTCCGGTACGTGCAGATGGTCATGATGCACGAGCTGGCGCACTGCACGCAGATGAACCACTCGCGCGCCTTCTGGGCCGTCCGCAACGCCTACGCCGCGTCCATGGGGGCGCTCTGGGCGCGTGGCTACACCGGGGAGGGCCTCTGGGGCCGCGGCGCGGCGCTCGCCACCGGCGCGTGGGAGCAGAACACCATGACGGAGGGCGAGCCGCTCCCGGAGCACCTGTGCGGCGGCACCTACCGGTCGCGGCGTCGCGGGCGGAAGCGCAGGCCGAAGCTGTCGTGGCGGGAGCAGAAGGAGAGGCGCATCGCGAGAAAGTTCGGCACCAGCGGCACGGCGCTCGGCGCGGACGAGAGGGAGAAAGTCAAGCTGGAGGGCGGCAGGAAGGTCGCGGGCAGGCCGCGCGTGGCGGGCAGCGCGCGCGGCCGGGAGCTGCGCGCGGCGGCGGCGCTGGCGAGGCTCGACAAGCAAAAGGTGGAGGAGGCGAGCCCGAAGGACGAGGAGGCAGGCGACGAGACCGCGAGTGGCAGCGAGTATGAAGAGGAGGATGACGGGGGCGTGGAGGCGGTGGATGTGGATGGCAAGGCGATCAAGGACAGGGATGGGCGAGCCCTGGTCAAAGTGTGCGAGGACGAGGACGGCGACGACCCGGCGGCGAGGAACGAGTGCGACGAGCTGCGGCGCGTGTTCGCGCAGCTGCCGCCCGCGATCACATCGGAGGAGTCTGCGAGCGCTGTGGCCGCGGCGGCGAGAGACGGTGCTGGTGCCGGCGGGCCTCGCATCAAGGACGATCCGGACAGCAGCACCGGTCCAGTGGGCCGACTACACGACGTGCCCACCCTCGCATCCTCGCCGGCCGCCGCACCGTCGTCGCCGCTGCGGCTGCATGACATCCCGCACATCCGCGACGCGGCCCCGTCCAAGCTCGCCGCGGTGCGGCGGCGCGACCTCGCGTCGGCCGCAACCAAAATAGAGAGGCCAAAAGCAGCAGCCGCCGCGGCGGCGACGGCAACGGGCGCCAGGCCGGCCATCACCATCCACTGTCTGCCGGTTGGAGATGCCGCCCCGACGCAGCACCGACCGGGGCCGCCGCCGCCGCCGGACAGGGAAGCAGGGGCTGCTGCCCCGCCGACAAGTAGCCGTTCCGGGTCGGTTGCTGCCGCCACAAGCGGCGCCTGCCCGGTGTGCACGCTGGACAATGGCGGCGCCGGGGCGGCGCTGCGGTGCGCGGCGTGCGCGCATGTGCTGCGGCCGGAGGCGGTGCAGGGCGCGTGGGCGTGCCGCGGCGGGGCGTGCGCGGCGACGGGGTACGTGAACGCTGGTGACTGCGGCGCGTGTGGCCTCTGCGGCGGAAGCAGGCCGTAGAGGAATATGTGGGAAGGTGTCGTATGTGTAGTTTTTTTTACTGACGGGTGTGTGAAGGCCGTACCTTTGTGTCTTATCTTCAGCTTGTGGGCATGGCGTCACTACAACATCTAGAGGCAGTATGACTGTTTTGTACGATGTCTATGAATAATGATGATTCTTATTTAGGAACATGTGTGTATGAGCCTTGGTTTACTTTTACAGATTTGGGCTTCCGCAGTCAAGTGCCCTGAGCAGTCTCGCGGAGCATCATGACTCTTCATGAGGATGTTGTTGCCGCCAAGGGCCTTGCTTAAGGCAGGAGTAGCATGTAGCTTATTAGCGGGATTTACGGTGATTTCTTCTTCCACTTCCCCGTATCTCCGTGCGTTCATTATATTCAACATTCTGTTTCAGCAGACAGGGCCGCTGACGTGTGACAGTTGGTATCTGGTGTGGGGTGTGTCTTTCAAATCCACGCAGCCAAGGCGGCAGGTTGGACCCGACTGGATGGTAGCCATGGTACTACGAGACGGCTCAGGATCTGGGGACTGGCTGACTGGGCCCGCCGAGCCACGTTGCGCATGCCGCCATGCAGGAATTTGTTCGTGTGGCTGATCTCGTACTACCTTGGGCCTTGATCATCATGGCGTCCGAGGCGCGGAGCGGACATGTTGAGTAATTGCGTTTCCAAAGAAGGAGCGCCATGGTGCGGGCGGGCGGGCGTGCCAGTCTGTGCGGGATTCCGGGGAAGGGCTGTTTTATCTGGCTGGTGCAAATATAGTTCGGCCGACTTGCTGCTTGGTCGTCTCCCATGATAGAGTCGATACCATTACCCCGCAAAACGGACGAGCCCACGTCCTCTAGCGCGGCGCCGAGAAATAACTGGTCATTTGGTTGGACGGTCGGGTTTTCAAGTGCCGGGTTGATTGGGCGTGGTGGTGGTGGGGGCCTGCAGTTCTAGATGCATCTTGCGTGGTGGTGTGTCGCATGGAGCGAGACGAGTTATTCTTGGGAGGGGGTGCCGTAGCATTATCGGTTTGGCGAGGGCGAGGTTTTGATGAGACAAAGTTGGTCGCGGCAGGCGAGGAAGGTTCGTGGTGTGCAGTTGACGGCGGGCGTGGGTACACTGCGTCCGACATGTGAGCTGTTGACGGCTGTTGATAATGCAGAGTCGTCCCACAAACTGTAATTCGGTGCGGCGGTCTGGCGGCAGGAGACAAGGCGAAACGCGTGGGCAGGCGACCATGACGCAGAGTGGTGCGGGCGGAGAGGGCGGATGGTCTGACGACGAGGGTGAATCTGGGAGGGACGCTGGGCGTGGGCGGGGAGTGGACCAGACGAGATCTCGAGTGGAGAGGGGGAGGAGCGTAGGTGGGAGCGGCGCTGGAGGCATTCGTGATGTGGAAGAAGATGCCGCGGGGGGCGGGAGGATGAGTGTGGTGACTGATGGAGGTGCAGGTGTAGGTTGTGTTGTGGTGATGGTGATGGTGATGGTGATGAGATGATGAGTTGGCAAGCGTTTGTGTTTGCAGTGCAGCTGGCAGCTGGCAGCTGGCGTGGCGGCCGGCAGCCAGTCGGTGCGTGCCTGATACCTCGACATATGTCGTCAGCGAGCGTCATGGAGTGTGGTTTCTAGGGCCAGCCTGTTGTTTCACGAAAGCGCGGCAAGGATCAGATACCGATTCCCGTGTATCATGTAAATAATTTCCCGTGCTCATTTACCTGCATCATGAAGTGCTCAAATGCTGGCCAACCTTTAGAGTGTACCTCCGTCCCCTAATGCTGTGATCTTGAGTTTTTTGGAGTACTGTGGGAGTTAGTCACACGGTACAAGTTGTTAGCGTCTATAGTAGATAACTTACTAATATACCGACATAACTCGTCCCACACCCCTATAAGGCTATTTTTTTACCACCTTCATTAAAATACTGTGATCGGGAGAAAAACACCCAGAGAGTGCGATGGCCAACAACCACAAAGTGGACCACCTAAACTAAGTGTTAAAAATGACTTTAGCCGTAGCTAGTATTTAGGGTCTAAAATA
>LUFD01005685.1:0-15003 GCA_003025255.1 Cordyceps pruinosa
TTAGTTAAAATTAAGTTAATTAAGTACTAGGTATTATATAATAAATTAATAAGCTTATATATGTATTTAAGATCCTTTTTTAGTGGTATAATAATATCTTGTTGTAGGATTTTACTGCGTATACGGTCGTACATTCTATATGTGCTGTGCGGGGAATTCTAGAATTAGTCATTTGGCCAACTGGCGGCAGCTGGGCTAATGTGCGACCGTACTGGGGTGCGCAATTTGAGTGAACGCAGAGCGGCATTGATCTCATATATACCCGAGGGGGCGCCGTTGGGCAGAGAAATGTCTCCGAAATAGGCCTTCCGGACGCTTCTGCTTGGAGCCCAGTGACCATGCGGCCCATGAAAAGACCCTGGTAAACCTCGCATGCGTTCGATAGGCGGACGCGAGAAACGATACGCTCTCATCGTCTCATATTCTAACAGTGCATGTGGGACAGAAGGGGCGTTACGGGGCCAACTGCGCTGTTCTGCAGCCACGACATTTCAAGGTGATTGTTAGGAGCCAGAGAGGCTGTCTACTGCCTGCATATCGGCGTCGGATACGGTTGTCCTGGTCACGGAGGTGTGGCCTGGGTGGAGTGAGGCAAGTTTGCGAACCACCGTTGGTTCGCTCTCTCCAGTGCAGACTGCCGATTTGTCACGTCTTATGCTTGGCCTGTGAATGGGATCAAGGGCGAATGCGACAGTAGCGGGGCGCAGGCGCCCTGGCCTGCAGGCTGAGTAACTCATGCTTGCTCCAGGCCACTCGCACTTGCACCTGCGGGAGAAATAAATGGCCAGGGTAAAGTTTTTTGCTCGAGGCGAATACAGTGTGTTGATGGCATACGTGGCGAGAAGTCCGTCATGCTCATGAAGAAGCCGGCCGTTTGTGAGTAAGTCTACCGACGGCAATGATGGAACCAACCCCACGCTTCTATACTGTTTGCTTGCTGAAACTCGAGGAATCTAGAGGCTGGCGTCGGATCAATGGTGCAAATAAGCCCCGAACTCATGATGCGTTTGTCCGATGAGGTAAGCCGTGTACATTTCAGCTCCGCATCCCCATCAGCCATCGACCTTCGCCCTCCTAGGGATTTACCCGACATAAAATGGACATGTACCTTGCATGCATACATACTTGTATATAGGTACATTACGAAGTTTGGGCGACGGGAAACCCCCTAGAACTTCGTCTTCCTAGAACTTCGTCTTCCAACATGTCTCGCAGACAATGGTGTCGCCACGACATCAGCACCAAAAACAGTGCACTTCTTCGCTGCCGCGTTGTCCCATACGGCCACGGCCATTACTCAGAATACTACGTCAGAGGCTGTGTTGATGCAGGCACTGGCCAGAACGCCTACTGCTGGCCAAGCTGCAATGATTCAGTGCCGAGCAAGGATGGTGCTCTTGCTCTGGGCGAGCAGACCGCCAGATTTGTAAAGCAGCTGAGTCCTCGAGGCCGGGAGAATAAAGGCGCTTTCACTTGTAGTTTTCTACGGCTCGTTTGTGTAGCAGTCAATAAATCGAGTTCCGCATCCGGTAAGATGCTGCTCCCTGCATGTCCAGTTGTCGTCCTCGCCAATCCCGTACCTAGGCTAACTGGCTGACATACATTCGCATTTGCGCGTCTATATCACCTTGGAATAGGTAGTTCCACCTAAATTCGAATAGGCATACATAGAGAAACCCGTGATGTTGAAGAGCATACTTCCACGTGCAGCCAGGGCTCTGGAATTGTGCGAAATCTAGACGAGGTGGCTAGTCCAACACATTCCACGACATCGTCGACGTCGGGCGTCATCGAAGCCGCCACCATGTTTGGCTACAACAACCACGCGGAGCTCGAGTTCAAATCCAAACTGGGGAAGCCTACGGATCAGTGTAATGCATTTTTAGATTGCGTGAAGGACGTCCGAGACAACAGAAATAACACTCAGGTGTCACTGCACCTAGCTTTTTGGATGATGATATAGAGTGACTCATCCACAGCTATGAGAAATACAGGGTATCTTGGTACCTTCATCATATGTACGGACCGTGCAGAAACCTCGACGTATATCCTCTGGTCAGCTAATAAGTCTATTCTGGAGTGCATATTCTTGTTCCAGTATGATGCTCCATTGCTGCCGTAGCCTGACCGGGCATCAAAAGCTTAAATCACCGAGCATGCAGTATGGCGTCATGGAGAAGACAGGCCTCTTGTTCCTGCCAGAAGATTTTAACCGGAGTCACCCAGAAGCCGATCCTGAATATCTTTGTAAGAGACCACGAGACTTGCGTCGTCCAGTGACCTGAAGTACACAGCTGTGCTGGTTGCTGGTGTTGTTTCGCCACTTTTCGCCTTTCGACTTCGACTATCCGTATTTGGCGCCCAATGCCTGTTATAGCCCGCCTGGTTTCACTGCAGGCCGAGTATACCACTCTCTAGGTAAGCAGTCATAGTTGGCCGGCTGATGACATTCGCCACCTATATGCTACGATGCCGCGGACACCACCGGTAGCCTCTTCCGAGCTGTGCCTGCCGATTGACACCTAACGGTGCGAGGTTGGGAGTTGCTTCTGAACGGATATTGGGCCGAATCGTGGAAGCACGGCGTCTGCGCCTGAGCGAACCACGGGCGAGCCGTGCAAGGCAAGATGCGATCTGCAGCCGGCAAGGTGATGCCTTGTCGCACCGCAGGGCAGGTCTACTGTCGGGTTGGGGGCCGCTCAGGGGGCTCCTCCACTCACCGGGCGGCTAGTTTGTTGACTACGAGCTTGGCAAGGTCTGCCATGATAGATTTGATGATTCCCCTCCAAAGTATAGAGTTTGTTCGTGCCCGACGGTTCGTAGTGGGATCGCGGCCCAACGGCAGGGCCGGGGTCGGTGGAGGGAGAAAGGGGACGGGAGTCATACTTGGACCATGGAAGAAAATTTTTAAAGCCGCATAGCGATTCAAGGGACTTTGAAGCCTTGGATCTGACGATATTCAAAACAAGGCCAGGCGACGTGGGCAAGGGACCAACCATGTCACGAGGATGCGTGCGGCGTGCGTGGCGGGTCGGCAGGTTGCAAGTGCGAGGTGGATGACGGGCGGATTAGACTACTGCAACCCAATTGAAGATGGGGTCGCAGGCAGAGAGATGCTGAGTTGGGAAGAGGTATCTACGATATCTGTGAAGGAGGAAGAGATGGCCCGGCGTGAATGTGTGGCTGGTGCATTATGACGTCCTCGGGCAAGAAGGAGCAGGGTGAGGTCAGTGGCTGGTGGAGGGAGTAGTAGACAGACCGCCTAATGCCCCAGGAACCTCGCTGGCTGAAAGCTTGGAAAGGCCTGGAGCCACATTTTCGGCGCGGCACTTCCCAGGTTTTGACGGGCTCTTGGTGGGCTTTTAGTGGACTCGGGTAGTGGACTCTGGTGGACTCCAGCGGGTTGCTTCAGGGAGCTCCAGCAGGTTAGAGCGGCTGAGTGGCTAGTGGTCTCAGGTACCAGTAGTACCTACCGGTAGGTAGTACCAGTAGTACCTACCTGTACCTACCGGTAGCCTCTACCACCGGGGAGGTACTTTAGTACCTAGTAAGTAGTACCTACCTAAGTAGGGTAGCCACCCACCTGGTCGTGGCCCCGGCTCGAGGCGAGGCGAGGCGGGCGCCAGAAAGGGCCGCAGCGCCACACGTCCATGGTAGGTACCTCTTACCTACAGTGTGGCGGGGCGCACAGCCACCTTCACGTCATCCATCTCCCTCAACCCCCCCCTCCTCTCTCCCTCGTCCTTTGTTCTCCTCACTCGTCACTCGTACACTGAGACGCTCGCCGCACCAGCTGGCCTTCCTCAGCCCGCCCGCTCGCCGCTCACGAGCCCACATTGTGCCGTTTTCCATCCCCTTCTTTTCTTCTCCTCCTGGCTTCTCTCCTCTTGTTTCCCCTTCCCTACCCAACGGCTGTGCCTGCGCTCGTTTGGTGCCGAAGCGCCTCGTTTATATACTACCTCCCGCCGCCGTTTGCCCATCAGGTACCTGCTCCCCTCTGACCTCAACCCCGCCTAGTAGGAGCTACTAACTCACTCCTCCCACCAAGCCTCTCTCACCCGTCAGCCGTCTCCGCCTCGTTGCCCACCATGAGCCGCGGCGACCGCTACGAGCAAGACCGTTACTACTACGAGCGCGACCGCGACTATGAGCGCGACCGCGACCGCGACCGTGGCGGGTACGCCCGCGACCGGGTCGTCGAGGACGACCGCTACTACATGCGCGGTGGCCGCGGCCCCGAGGTAGAGGAGCGCGACCGCTTCTACGAGCGCGACGTCGAGTTTGACCGCCGCCGCCCGCCTTACGAGGAACCCCGCTACGCCGACCATCTCGCCCGCGACTTTGAGCGCCAGGTTGCGCTGGATGACAGAGAGCGCGAGTACCGCCGCCCCGGACGGGACATCTTCGACCGCCGCCCTGAGGCTGGCGCGCTCGCCCGCCGTTCCCCTCCCCCACCCGCTAGATCGCGCTACGAGTATGACGAGCGTGACACGTATCGCGAGTCCTACACTGAGCCCCCGCGGGATCCGTATCGCGACGACTTGTACCCTCCGGCGCCCCGCTCCGAGCGCCCACCAGAGCATCTCCACGAGGTGGTTCGCGAACGCACCATCGAGCGCGACCGCAGCCCGGCAGGGTCCCGGGTCAGCCGCAGCCATCGCAGCCACTCCAGGTCGCGCAGCAGAAGTGTGTCCAGTCACAGCCGCAGCGGTGGTGGAACCAGCGTACGCGCAGAATATCCAAAGAAGGGCAAGACTCGCATTCCCACGCGCCTCGTCTCGACCAAGGTCATCATCGACTTGGGGTATCCCTTCGTCGAGGAGGTGTGTTCACCGTTTCCAACTACTGTGCCGCCATACTAATACCCTTAGGGATCCACAATCATTATCCAAAAAGCCCTTGGCCAGGAACATATTGATGAGCTCCTCAGACTGAGCGAGGAATACACAAAGAGTACGTCATCAACGCCTCCTCTTGACCCGAAGTTGTGCTGATTCGCTGCTGCAGCCGAAGTAGAAATCACTGTACCAGCACCACCGAAATCATCAGCTGGCGAAATCATCCAGGAACGCCGTGAAGAGCGCCATACTCCGCACCATGACGAGATCAAGCAAGAAGTCATCATTTCACCCCCACCTCCTCCGCAGCCTATTTATATCACGGCTCCTGCTCCACCGGCTCCTCCCCCTGCTCCGGCTCCTCCAGCTCCAGCTCCCATCTCCAACGCGCCAATCATTGTTGACGCCCACCCTCGCTCTCCGGGCCGCGCCACCGTCGAAGTTGTGGACAAGACAATCATTCGCGAAGACTACCCACGCTACCTGAAGGGCGACTATGAAGAGGACACTCTGGTAGTAGGCCCGCTTGTCAGAGCTCGCTCCCGCTCCCGCTCCCGGGCACGCTCCGATATTCGCGCCGAGATCCGCGCCCTCGAGCGAGAATACGAAGGTTCGCGACGACACCACCACCATCACTACCGCGACGAGGAAGAGTACGACATCGTCCGCACCGAGCGCATGGAAGACGGTCAGCTCGTCGTTTACGAAGAACGCGTGGATCGTATCACCAGCCACCCCAAGCCGGCGAGGATCGAAAAGGACAAGAAAGGTAGGATCACCATCAGCCTACCAGCCTACCGATAGACTCGGATCCATGATATACCGTCCGGCATGCATTTTTATCCTTGCTTCTGTTTATCAACATGTCTTCTCTGTCATCGTAGCGGCCACTGACTTTCGTTATCTTCCAGCACACCCTGGCCTGCTGCGCGCCATGTTGACCAGCCTCACTTGAGAGATAGAACGGGGCCAGCGATGCGAATTCTTGGGTAAACACGGAATGTATGGGACTGAAATTGATTAATGGACAGCTACTGTTTGATGTTTGGGACTTTCTTTTGGATACCTAAGGCTATATTTTCTCTCTCTGCAGATACTCGAATGACTTATGAATTGTAACACAACCGGCGTCCAACCATTGTATTTTGAAGACTGAAAATGCCTGCGACCCCGGGCAAACCAACATGAAATTACCGTAGCTACACAGACAGGCATTATGCATTAAGCTGGAGACTTGGAGCGTTCCGTCCATGGTGATGGTCTTTCTTCCTAATAAGGAAGGTCGTTGGCTATGATGATCGGCGCGTTTGGAATTGATGACGAGGCACAGAATGCCCGAGTTCACAACCAAGGGGGTATTGTTATTACTAACATACCTCGGTACTCATCAATTAACAGACCCGGCAATATACTTGGGGCTCTGGCGACTTCTTGACGGCTGTGAGAGGCAAACTGGGCAGGTAGGTAGTGGCAAGTCGTGCTAGTGTGCCTCTGGTCATATTAGCCTCCCGCGATGTAACGACTCTCCTGGTCCAGATAATAAAGAAGCTTGTCCAGAAGCTCATTTCTGACCTAGAAATTTCCCCTTTCTTCAACTCGTTGCTGATTGTTGCTTGTATTCTTCCGGCTTACGTTGCATTGTCCTCTCAAGGAAGGTCAACCTCCCTCCACCCAATGCCCGCCCAGAGACCGCACAGTCTCGTCAGCCTCCTCCTCAGCGTCTTCACCGTCGTCAGTCTCCTCGCCCATCTTCCCGCCGCCACCGCTCACACCATCCCCGCGAGCCGCGTCGCCAAAATGGCCAGCACCGCCGCGTCCACCGCCGGCGCCGACCCCATCCCGCGCCTCGCCGTCACGCTCGCGCAGGTGCCCGGCGCGCACCCGCCCGCGCTGCGCGCCACCGTCACCAACAACAACCCGTTCCCCGTCTGCTTCCTCGACTACGACTCGCCGGTGGACGCGGCTCTCGCCGTGCCGCTGGGGCTGGTCGAGCTGACGCCCGGCGCGCCGGACGGCGCCGCGCCCGTGGAGCCGGACGGCCTCGTCAAGCTGCGCCGGTTGTGGCCGCCGCTGGCGGACTTCGTGCAGGAGGTGCCGGGCGGCGGCGGCACGCTCGTCTCGGAGGACATCCCGCTGCGCCCGGCCAACGTGCCGTACGGGGCGCTGGGGGGGCGGTTCTTCGTGCGCATGAAGGGCCCGTGGCGCGCGGTCATGGCGATGCCCAAGAGCGCGATCACGGAGGCGTTCCTGGAGCACATCCCCGCGGGGCCGGACACGTACCAGGGCGAGTACGAGTCGGATCGCATCGAGGTGGTTGTGGACTCGGCGGCGCTGGAGCTGAAGTAGGCATTGTATATCAGAGAGCATTGTCGGGAACATAAAATGCACTAGATGGCAAACGAATATCATGCGCTAGACGCTCACATCTCTTTCACTGAGTTTCTCTAGCCTGGTTGATGCTGTACATGGTAGCCCCGAGGCAGCGAGGGGGCGAGGAGGCGCTTGTCAGGTCGAGGAGTTTGTTCACAGCTGGGCAAGCAATGAAATGATTACTGTGACACAAGCCAGCGCAAGTGCAATGCTTGTAATAATTCATAAATTGCCATACATACAATATCTCTTACGTTGGTTCCAGATATTGTATCTAAAGATACTGCACATTTCTTGTCCTGCGTTGTCGCCATGCAAGACGGCATTCAATAGCACAGGCCCTCGCCTTGCGAATCTACTTGGCCGCTTAAAAGATAGAGTTTTATAAGCTAATTACATTCACCAATCTCTTCTGATAGAACTTGATTTCCGCAGGATCTGGTGAGGTTGGCTGTAAGTCGTCACCGGCCCGATTCGGAACGCGAATCATTGGGACATGCACGTGACCCAATGCCCGCATCGCCATCGCTAACTAAACACATCATTCGGCCCGAACAAGACGCCCGAACTCGTGCCAATAATGCAGTCGACTCGCAACAGGGAAAGCGAGCGCCAGCCGCCGTCGCATTTATCGATTACTGCCTGTTTGCGCTGCCGCGAACAAAAGGTGCGGACCTGCTCGAGTCAACCCTCAACCCCTTTCGAGCGGAGCGGCTCGCTGACACGGCACACTACCCTGTAGCTCAAGTGCGACCGCGGACATCCCGTGTGCGGTCGATGTCGTCGGCTCAGCGCCGAGTGTTCCTATCCCGCTCCTCCGAACCGCCGAGGCCCGCGCGGCAAACGGAGGCAAAGGCCACTATCTGCCGCAGCGGAAGGAGCTCGTGGGGATGCCGCTCCCGGTCAGCATGCCAACCTGGCGTCAGGCTCGGCCGCTGCGGCGGCCACTCTGGAACCATCATTACGCGAGCAGCCTGCCCCCTCAGCACCAGTCTCTAGGCACGGCCCAAGGCACCATCCCGAGGAGCAGGCCTCCCCGGGCGATGAAGCGGTGGGCTACGCATCCACTAGCCTTGTGACTGAATACCCTGTGCTGGCCGGTGTAAGTGCCTCCGGAGGAAGCTGTGCGCACGCGCCTATGCCAGCTATTCAGCTACTGATCAGCTATTCATAAGTCTTATCAAAATCAGTTGCGCACGTCAACTTCCCTCGCAGGCGAATCTGTTATCGAATCAAGTCAGCCGCCCCCTCTACCACCCACCTCCCTTGGCCTCGCTCTGCTTGAAATCTACTTTGCCCGCATCTACAACGCGCCCATCTTGTTTCACAAGCCTCTCCTCTTCCAGCAGTACATCGAAGGCACAATTCACAGAGCTCTCCTGCGAGCCTTGTTTGCGTTGGCCACCCTGTAAGTTGCTGCCTCGCGTGAGCGGCGCCGCTATTTGGCCAGTATGCTCACAAAAACCCCAAAGCTTCCTTCATCCAAGGAGCGATGAGAAGAAGTCCTCGGCCACTTCCAATGAAGAAATTAAAATTCTCAGCATCTATCAGCCCTCTGGACTCTCGTGGGCCAAAGCCGCCCTGACTGAAGCGACGCAACTTGTTATGCAGTCCCCGTCTCTCATGGTCGTCCAGGCGCTACAGTGTGTACAACTCTACTGGTTTGGCGTCGGTCAACCTCATTCTGGAGATTTGTGCGTGAGTACGTTTGTAGTCCCGTAGACCCCCCATACCCCAATCTTGCTATACTCCAAAGCTCTTCCACTCTGGCTGACAAGGTTACAGCCCTTGCGTATCGGGCTTGTCAAGTACTTGGATTCGACAGAAGACTTCCTCTGGAGAACGACAGCTCCAGCAACCTCTTAGAAGTTGAACTTGGCAGGCGATGTTTCTGGGCTTGCTGGCTATCGACTTGTATTGTAATGGAGCCGGAACCATACGTCGAGTCAGCGTGGAAGGAGGCTGCCATGCTACCACTTCCAGGCTCCATCTCCTCTGGCCCCCAAGGTTTGACGGTGACTTACAATCAGATCATGGATAAGTACTGGCACGCGATTTCCGTGCAACCGCGGTCTCCTGCGGCTGAGACTCGGCCTGCTACCGCCGGAGGTTCCCTGGTCAAAATGATTGGAGTTTGGTAAATTGTCTTGCTCGAGTTGAAAGACTGCAGCGACTTACTAATGACCTTCCACGTTCCAGGGCAAAAGTCCAGCTTTTCTGCAAAGACCGCCCGTCGTCAATCACCACCGGCGAGCTGACATCCGTGCACCACTTTTCACATTTGGCAACGATACTCTTTCACGACGCCGCTTCGGCCCGAAGCTCACCAAGTGAGGATCATTCTACCATTGAAGCGCAAAACTTGCATCTCTTCCATGATGCCATATACTATCAATGCCAAATCGTCCTGCACTCCTTGGTTGTCCCCCTCTTTTCGGGCATCCCGGCCGACCGCAACATCGATAACCCTCGCCAAGCGCAGATCAGGGCGGCGGAAACGGTGCTGAGCAACGCGGACCTGTATAAAGAGCTGTTGAAGCCGTACCTTTGTGGTGATGAAGACGCATCGCGTTGGCCTCCGCTTCTTGGGTATGGCGCGTTTGTCGTCGGGATGGTGTTCCTCTCCACGGACGCTGCTAGGCGCAACCAGGTTGCGACCGAGATGCCGGCCAACGCCGACAAGAACAATGACAGGTTGCTTGCTGTGCGGGAGATAGTCCGAGTTTTAGACGTCTTGAGAGTCTCGTGGAGAGCATTGCAACAGCCGGTAAGTAGCGCGCCTACCGCTCAGGCCTATCATGTTAACTTGTATGAATAGTGGGAGGTTTTGAGCTCGGCGCTCCAGCCGTATCTCTCAAAGGGGTCCAAACAGACCAACTTGCGAGACCGTATGCCGCTCACAAAACGTGCAGTTGCCGAGATGGTGTGGAAGCTAACGTGTCATCAGGCCTGCCCAACGCCGCGGAGTACCCAAGTCGGCCGGATGCCAACGAGGAACACCCACAAAATCCGAGCAACTTGGAAGGACATGGAGGAGGGGCTGGCGATTCAGTTGCGCGTCTGACTAGGGATAATATCGCGCTACAGAGCAGTCTAGAGGAAGTGCCAAACGGCCCATACACAGATCAGACTGATCTCTTTGCAGACTCTGGATGGTTCGGTATGTCCCTAGCAGAAGCAGGAGTTGAGCAACTGGTGGGATACGAGCCATCCAACTTATTTCTACAGGGATGGAAGGCCTTCAGTTAGATTTTGGATACAACGGTCGGAAACACACAAGTTCCGAATCGAATATTGTGCCTCCTCGTATGTCCGTGGATGTCTGTCAAGAGCGCGGCTAGTACGAAGAAGGTGAAGGATAGATAGTAACGACGTGGATAGAAGGTAGCTAGGAGATCGCCAGGATATCGCAACTATAGCGTTCTCGTGTGAGACTACTGATCACTGGAGGAGGGAAGTCCCCCTCCAGGGAAGTCCCCCTCCAGTGCCCCCCTCGCCGAGATCTCGCCTCTTTATAGTGGCTTCCTCGCACGTGACTCCTTTGTTCCGTGACAATGTCTCTCACTGTTGCCCGTTGAGTATTCGTCCAAAGATCATGTATCTACATTAAGGCGTAGGCAGGGCGGGGAAAAGCTTGTAGAACCGTAGGGAGATGTCACTGAGGAAGAAGGTCCGCTTCACAAGGGCAGCAAACTTGGCCCATACGGCTTTGTCCTCTTTCAAATAGGAGATGTGCCCTTGAGCCTACTAGTGACAGCGTACACTCAGAGACTGGCAAACCCCCATTCAATCAATTCCTCACGTTTCCGTGCTATACCGTCCTGTCAATTTCCCAGGGTTCCCAAGATGTCTTGACTCAAAGATTCCTGTGGCTCCAGCGTAATAACCATGCCATCACTTCAATTTAGACTCAACTCCATGGAAAATCATCAAGCAGGAGCCGGCGCGGCTTGATGACGACAGCAACCGTACCAAGGTTATCCTGTAGGGTTATCCTGTAGGCTTGTTACGCTGCCAATGTTGTCACAGGCGCCTCCTCGGCTCCCGGGTCAGCAGGCGGGATAGAGATAACGACGATTGACCAGTAGCGGGCCTGGCCAATCCGAGCAAGCGTTTCATCTCATTTCCCACCGCTAATGCTATGAATTCTTATCCTCTTTAAGCTTGCTAGACCTTTATCCACCGAGGTGTGAGTGTAGTTAGGCTAACCCGATTAGGTATAGATTTACATTACGTGCCGCGTGGTTAAGTCATGCTTCTGAACGGCACCCTGATGCGCGACCTTATCACTCTCGGGAGAGAAGACGTAGCTGGATAGTAACGTGCCTATCTCGCAGCCTGGGTTGCGAGACTAAGCTGTTAGGACCATGCCTGGACCAAGAGTGGGACATAATGTAAACGCACATAAAATGTTCCACCTTTTGCTATGCCGCAACACATGAGAACGGCTTTTTAAGGCGAGGCCTACTTACGAAACCCTAGCATATCCCACCGCGGCCCAATAGACCGTAGTTGTATGCCACTTATCGTGTCTCTTTCCGAGACTTTGCAGGAGGGAGAATTGTAGAATGAATCAGTTCGCGCATTGCAGACGTGGCTATACTCACGAGTCTTTTCCTACTGACTGATCTGCCGTTCTAGTAGTCGGGTAGAATATATATACACAGCAGCTGCTCGTCCAACATGTTCCCCTTCATCAACAATTACCTTTACATTGCGCTCTGCAGATCCTCGTTATTACCAATACCTACAATCAAGCAAAACCATGCCACACAAGGCTGCCCATCCTGTACACTGTTGCCCTGTCGGCCTATTCGACGGCAGCGGCCGCTCTCGACAAGAGAGTTGTTGGCGGAGAACCTGCCACGATCGGCGAATTCCCAGCAGTTGTCAGCCTTGCAGACACTGCCGGTGTTTTTTGCGGAGGCACTTTGGTAAGCAGCACTCTTGTGCTTACTGCTGCGCATTGCCTTGGAGGACTGGTCTCTGTGAGGGCCGGATCGCTGGTAAGTCCTTCTCTTCCGCCCAAACAGGAGGCTCCTACACAGCAGCGAATCTAACTGGATACTTTTGCAGAAACACAATGAGGGTGGTGTAGAAGTCAAAGTCGCAGAGAAGATACGTCACCCTGAGTATCACCTGAACCACCAGGATCAAACCAAGCCCTACGCGAACAATGATATTGGCCTCGTCAAACTGGCATCTCCAATCCAGGAAAGCGACAACATTCGCTATGCTACCCTTGCCGCAGAGGGATCAGATGCCGTGGTGGGCTCCCTGGCCATGCTCGCGGGCTGGTAAGTACTGTGATGTACACCATAGCTCAACGCTTTCTCTGCAGAGAGCTAATACGGATACAGGGGCACACAATCTCCGGAACTCGATTCCCGAGGCCCCAGGGCCGCTAACCTTACCAAGGTCACCCTTCCTATCCACGCGCGTGAGGTCTGTGCCAACAGTAGTACACGCATCATGGGTAGAGAGAATCTTCTGTGTGCCGGTGGAGATGGCAAGAACCCTTGCTCGTATGACAGTGGCAGTGGCCTCATTGACCAGAAAACCGGTCAAATTATTGGTGTCATGTCGTTCGGCCCCAGGGATAAGGAGAACTTATACTGCGGCACCGCTCCCAGCGTCTACACCCGAGTCGGCAGTTTCATGCCCTTCATCAAGCAGTATCTCGAGGTCGCCGTCTCAGCTGCCGAGCCTGCGCCTGTTGCCGAGCCTGCGCCTGTTTCCGAGTTTGCCCCATCGCCGGCGGCACCCACGACCACACCGGACCAGGACCCCCGGGCCAAGGAGAACGAGCTCTGCTCCACTGCGGTCAAGCCGAACAAGTACGGCGTCCCCGAGGATGCATGCCGCCGAATGGTTGCGCAGTGTGTCTTTGAGATGACTGAAAAGACCCCGGTGGTCGACAACTTTAACGGCGTTATTACGTGCATGGATTCTAAGTTCCACTGTGATCGGGAGAAAAACACCCAGAGCGTGTGGTGGCCAACAACCACGAAGTGGACTACCTAACCTTTAGTCGTTAGAAAAGACTTTTAGCCATAGCCGTAGTTTAGAGGTTAAGATAATGAAATAAAATATATATTACCTATAATTAAAAAAGGTACTATTAAATAATATTAAATAAATAATTATAAAGGTATTATTAATAATTTTATAAAAAATACTATACTACTTAGTAGTTATTATTAAAGTATAATGGTTATTAATAAAGGGATAATATATATTATAATAAAGGAAAGGTATTATTAAATTAATTAAAGTAGTTACTTTTAAAAGTAAATAAAAATAAAAGGTAAAAAGGTTATTATTTTTCTATTTTTATAAGTAATATTTACTTATTTATTTCTCTTACTAGGGTTAGTAGTAATAGTAATTTCTAAATAAACTTAGTAAGTTAGTACTATTAATTATAAGAGGGGGGGGGGGAATCCTAGCTATTATAACCCTCCCTACGTAGAATTAGAGCTATTTATAGCTTTAAGTTATATAACTTAAAGAAAAGAAATAAAATAGATTAAAGGAAAAACTAAGTAAAAATAAGTAATCATATAAAGGAAAATACTATTCTAATTATAATTACTATTTCCTTATTTTATATTACTTATATTAAACTAACCCTTTCTAGCCTTATATTATTAATAGTAGGTATTATTCTATTCTTATATAGTAAGGGTAGTACCTTAGAAGTAAGGCTACTAAAATTTAGCTAAGAGATTCTAAGGAAATACTAAGAACTATACCTAATTAGGAGGAGACCCACTAAACCCACATTTTCTAGCCAATTAGAGGCTATAATTCTATAGTACCTACTTAAATACCAAGCCTTTAAGTTATAATAATACGTAGTTTTAACGTATGTACCCCTATTTAAGAATAATAGTATAAATAGCAACGCTTATAGCACTTAAGGTAGAGCCCTTATATTCTATTAATACGGCTTTTAAGAAAGCTAAGAACTAGTAGTCTACGCTACGGCGTAAGAGAGCCGCTAGCTGGCCGCTATAAGAGATTTAATAGGCTCTAAGATTGCTTTACTTTAGTAGGAGCTCACGTAAAGCTTCTTTAAGTTATAAATGACACATATAACGGCTTTAATAGTGTAACTTCCCTATCTAATAGCGCTATAGCGATAGCTTAAATCTAAGTTATAGTTAGTCTACTTCTTAGGAAGTAAGTTAGGTTTAATACTATAAAGTAGCACATTAAGTAGTAAGTAAGTTAGTTATTAAAAGTAAAACTATTAATAGTAAGACTATTACTTAGATTAATTAGTAAAGAGCTAGCTATCTATCTAGGGGAAATCCCCTTCCTTATATATCTATCTACCCTCTATTATACTTTAATATAATTACTATACTTACTAGTAATTTAAGTAAGTATTACTTACTATACTTACTAGTAATTAAGGTAATTAGTTATATAACTAATTACTTCCTAACTTAGTATTATATAGGCGCCCTCTAGGTTACTATCCTAGGCTACTTCCCCTACTATTGAAAACAGAGCACCTAGCAGCTAATATAGGTTATAAGCAAGTGCCCCAAAGCTAATAGAAGATCTAAGCTTTAGTAAAGCCTAAAATACACTACTATTACAGCTAAAGCTAATAGAAGATCTAAGCTTTAGTAAAGCCTAAAATACACTACTATTATAGCTAATAGCATAGCTATAACACCTAAGATAACTACTATTAAAACTATATTATAGGTACATTATAATAGAAAGGACTACTAAAAATAAGCTAGCTAAAAATTACTTATAGTATAGAATTAGTATATAG
>LUFD01005694.1:0-10099 GCA_003025255.1 Cordyceps pruinosa
AAAAAAAAGGAAGGAAGGGGGTATTTTAATAAAGGTAGTAAAAAAATAGCCTTATAAGGGTACGGAACGAGTTATATCGGTATATTAGTAAGTTATCTACTATAGACGCTAATAACTTGTACTATGTGGCTGACTCCTATAGTACTGAAAAAAACTCAAGATCACAGCATTAGTGGATGAAATTGGTGTCTTTATCTACATCGGAGGCATGGTTTACAGGCTGGGTAGTGCTACCATTTTTGCTCTCCAGCGCCGTTGTCTTTGTAGGCTGCAGGTGGGTTTTTTGCAGGCTGGCTCTTCTGTAGGCTGGTCCACGTTGTCTGCTTCGTATCTAGCGTCCCCGCTGTCTTTTTTTGTAAGCTGGCGTACCCACCGGTCCTTGCTGCACCTAGCGGCCCTCGCTGTCTTCGCCCCTACCGGTCCCCGTTTTAGTCCCCGTTTTGGTCCCCATTTTCGTCGCCGCACCTAGCAGTCCCCGTTTTGGTCACCGTTTTGGTCTATGTTTTGGTCCCCGTTTTGGTACCCATTTTCCTCGCCTGGCGGTCCCCATCTATCTCTAGCGACCTACTCGTTTTCTTCTGCACACCTAGCGGTCCCTGTTGTCTTCGCCGCACCAGCGGTCTCCGTGGTCTTCACACCTGGCCCTTTTTGTATGCTCCCTTCTGTTGCTATCCAGGTGCTTCTACGGGCCACTCCCTTTAATTTTTTTTTCGTCTTCCTGGCCCACCATATTGTTCTTGTTTCTCTTATCGTTGTCTCCGCGTTTTACCTCTTCCATTTTTACTAAGCTTTGCACAAGTTGAGTAGCTAAGGCAGCGTTGAAAGGCAGCCTGCAAAGCGCGGACGGTCTGCAAAGAGAGGGTAGCCTGCAAAGAGATGGCAGCTTACAGAAGAAAATAGCACGGGCTAGCTTTTAAAGCGGCAATAGGCGGCGACTGTCATCCGCTAAATGGCTTAATTAGTCTACGGCCACTCACTAACCCTAAAAAGGCCTAAGATTACCCAGCACCACGCCGACCGTCGCCGTCATATGTTTGTTTTAAATGGTAACTCAAACAAATTAATATTAATCAACCTAGCACTATATATACTTACGACAACACCACAGCATGAATAGAGTTTGTCTAGCCCTAATAACACAGCATCAGCCCCTATGGACTTACTCACTACACCATTCACTTTAGACAAAACTCTCTCCGACGAAGAGACTCTATCCAACGACGAGGCTCTTTCCAATGAGGAGAAGTTGTTCCTAACGCCGTTGACACGTTACCAGCCGTGGTCATTATACCAAACTGATGAAAGTCAAATTCATACTTTTTGGGATACTTTAGGGGTTAAGACGTTAATAACTAGAAGTTCATATCTCACAGATGCTTATACGGCAATTTAAGTTATAGATAAAATTATATTAGACGAGAGACTAGACTACTAGAAGCACCGACTTGCCTACGTACAACTACATAACATTTTAGTATAGCTTGACGTTATTATACTCCACAAAAAACGCAACGGGTATATTAAAAGTCGTCGTAGCTACGGAAATAACACGATTAAGTATGGCATACTTAGCAAGGCCCTCGAGGGCCGATCTTTAGCAAATGTTATATAGCTCCGCGTTCGGTAGAGTAGATAGTGGTCACTTATTATAGGTGGATCAATGCTTCTAGCAATCGCTTATTCGGATAAGGCTAAAACTCTTGTGTAAGTTTTTTTATACCGTCTGGTGTACTCTAACTGACACCACGAACAGAAGAAACTTTGCTGTCACAAACGCTGCACTGGAAAACGTGTAGAGTCTAGCAGCTCGAGCTATTATTGATGGTATAGGCCAATTCGCAAATATCCCACTCTAAACGAGCTGCTTGATTTACCGACCTTAATAGATCAATGCTTTTAACACAGACTATTTATTCATAAAAAGTACTAGTTACCTCCTTTCCAATTGTCAAAATAGTCAAGTTAAAGTCAAATTTGCTCGGTTTGAGGCGTATTGCCCGTCAAAGTCGTTTCGCCATTCAAATTAGCAACCGCTAAAATTAACACCGCAATTGTTATTATTCTTTGCCAGTACGTTGATGCCTTTCTCTTCAGAAAATATCACTCAGAAGCATCGGCCAAAATTTCTTTGATTTGATACTGAAGTGCTGAATCGCGCGACAAGTTGTTCGCCACCACAGATGTAGCCGTTCTTTCATTTTAGGCCTGATAGTTAATTGCGAAATTCGAGAACAATCTGGGTAGAAAATCGTGTACTGTGTAGCATTTTTCCTCATTTATTTCGATCATCGTTCCTGCTTAGTCGCTCGCCATGGTGCAACTGGAGCTGTGGGTGTTGTTGCTCTCAACCAATGTTAGGGTGACACCCAGATGAACAAAAACACGAGTAAAGTCGTTTGTTGCAGATTGGCTGCCCCATCCACCGCCTTCCATTTCGGGCAATCTACCCCACTCTCAGCACCTACCGCTTTACAGAATTCTATAAGACCAGGCCACCACCCGCCCTCTCTGCAGCCCGAATTGCTCACGATCCGCCATTGTCCTCCCGCCCTTGCCCCTCGAACAGCGCCCCCTTGCCCATGTCACCGTCAGTTGAGGCCATAGGGCGGACCTCGTTTTCTGCGTTCCCGTTGTGAGAACGCGATTGACGAGGCCGCCAATGTTGTTACGCTTCAATTCTTCGATACTCCGACACCGGTTTCTACACATTTTTTCTTCGCTGTCGACACCTCGTCGAACCTAACGAAGAGAGCATATAAGAGCTGTCCGAGTATTTACGTCACGTCGCTACTAGAACTAGCCATTGCGAGGAACACGACAAAGGATGCATTGCTACGTTAGCTCATCGAAGGGCTAAAATATAGTGACGTGTTTAGCTCTACACCGGTACCCCTCGAACACTTTCCGAACGACACATATACAAGCCGACCTCGGCTGACTCTCACGGCCACGATGCACGCTCGCCAATGGTCGGCACGGCGTGGGATAGTAAAGGTAGTGGATTAGCTTCATGCTCGGGAAGCTTAGCTACATTGGATATGGCCTACATTGCCTGCGTTAGCTGGCAAAAGAGCCACCGATGAAGGTCCGCTTATGTACAACCGCGTGGGGAGCGCCTGACCATATCCGCGTTGTGATTCGCCCTCGCATCGAAGCTATGTCAGCTGTGGGCGGCCACTACAGCCAGTGCGCCTAGCTTACCCGAATCGTACGATATTTACCTCTCGGATGTAAGGTTTCCGGTACCTTAGCTCGGGCTTCTTAACGGACGACGAGCGATGTTAAGACGTGATTGGCAAGGCTTGGCCTTTGGGCGGTGGCTTCGGAAACCTTTTTAGTTCGCGAGGCACTCGGACGCTTTTAGAAGTGGAAAAAGGGAAGGATTCCTCCACAGTCGGCTGGCCGGTGCGGCAGCAGGCTGTATGCTGCCCGCATTAGCTACTACACTACGAGATGGTGCGTGCGCTGAAGCAGTGGCTGATCCAGACGAGCCGCAGCACGCGAAGCTTAAAAGAGGCCGGTCTTCCCCCGTCTGAGGAGTGGACTTGTATACATTCTAGCTTTCTTTTAAATCGCATTTTCATTACCAAGTGATTTAGGCGCTATTAAGTACGATAAGCCTCTCCAACTCCTACTCCTACTTAGAGGAGAGTTCTTCCTAAGGGTCAGGCTGCTCTGTAGACTCACCAATCTCACTCGCTTCCTTACCAGCCAGCTCTACTAGCTCTTGTGATACTTTCTTAGTTCACAGCTCGAGGCCAACTCTAATCTAGATCCTGGTTCTGGCGTTGTAATCGCGAATAGCTCTTCTTCACATGTTCTTGCAGGCACGGCCTCAATTTTACCTGCTAATAACGGAGATCGCATTCAAGCGCTCATAGCTAAATACGAGTAGGTAATAAGTGCCGATAGTGCTTAGGTGCGGTGTACTAGCTCCGACAGTCTACCTAATGAAGGTAACTAGGATCTAGATGCCGTGCAACGGATTACGGGCTAGCTAACTAAGCTTTCTAGGAGTCGACTTTACGAGTCTATCTAATTCCTATAGCTACGACGACCGAAGCGACGATAAGCGAATGAAAACGGACATACCGCAAGGAAATCTCACGTCGCCGAGGACTCGACGTGATAAAAAGGTCAAGTCTGGAGCGCGAAGCCGCGTGCAGAAGAAGAGCGCCACGGTGAGCCGCCACAAGGCGTATACCTTTGAGCGTCTGGGAGGGGCACGTCGGGCGGCGAGCGGTGCCATCGAGCGCGAAGTTTATTGGGCGCCAACTTGGCTGCCCCTCTGCCACTTCGAAGGGGATGACGCTATCTAGGAAGCAAAGGATTTGGTTGTGGATTTATTAGGCTCTAGGCGAAACGAGGCGCGAAAGTTGGGCTTGTTATTGTCACTAGTGCTAAGTAGTCTTTAGATATGCGCTTTGCAATTGACTATTGCTTCGCAGTGTACTTATTCCAACATCGCCATTTTTCGTTGGCTTGCGCTGTTCTAAAAGCTGTGACTGACATTAAGTAAATCCTGCGGTAGATGCGTCGCAGGTGCTAGCGTGCGCCCGCTCCATTGCTCCGTAGAGCTGTGTGCCGCTGGGCAAACTAACAACCTCAATTGAATTATGCATGTATAAGGGAGAAATTTGCCTGTGAATATGACGATACCGTGCCCAAAAGAGGGGTGTCTACTTCCATGTTCGGAGTGTAGGTAGGCTAGCTGCCTACATGCACCGGAATCTATGATTTTCCGGCCCGCCATCGCTGACTCATGCAAAACATCTACGACCGGCACTCGCGAAACAAAGTCACTTTCTCCCTTTACGTTGTCGAAAGCTTCTTGCTTACAGACGACGCGCCTCCTTTGACATGACGAATCATGCGACATCAAAGCTCATAGAAGACAACCCTATTGGGAGCGGACTCGATACTTTCCGCGCTTTGCTCATTTCGACGTGTAGACGCGGGAGCATCTCCCCAGACGCAATTGGTCAACTTGGAAAAGAAGGTTAGTTAAGCCTGCCGCCTCATCAGACCCTTCTAATTATTGCAGATCTTCAACACCTTTCTCTCAATCTCTTAGTAGCGCTACAAAACCTCCCAGCTGCGAGTCTTGTGCCTTCTAAGGCGGGACGCGGTGCTCTTAAAGCCGATCTCCTGGAGCTGATTTCTGCTGTTACGACTAGACATTTCGAGTTTGATCGGATTAAACCTCTCCTCAAAGCAAGCATTGCTGCAAACCCCGATGATGCTTTGATTTGGGACCTTGTGTCTGCCGCCGCCGTCGAGTCAACACCCCCCCCTCGACCGACCGCCTCATCGATCCAAGAAACGCCGTGGAGCCAAAATACGAGCGGTATCATAAACTCGTCGGAATTTCGCCGGGATGTGGATAGAATCCTTAAGGTAGAGCTTGACCCTCTTTATGTCGGTCTTCCCAATTTCTACGAAGCCTTCTTCGGAGGCGTGTCAAACATCAAGACAACGTCTGAGGTAGTCTTCCGGAAGTGCCAAGAAGGCGAGAATCCGCTTTTCGGCAACGACGGGTGGACCGGGTGGCCAAGCGGCGCAAAGGAAGGCGATGTACTGGCTTGGTTCAACGGCTTAATCCCGAAGCTAGAAGCAGCCTCATCCGACCACATTTCGAATCGACGGAAGCTTCTAGCGCAGCCAAAGACACCGCTACGAGGCTCCACAGGCAAACGCAGTATGGACATCGGCTTTGTTAATAGCGATATCACGTACAAGCCGGAGCAGGAATCGAGATATCGTTGGTTACATATTCTCGTGGCTGGTGAACTAAAAAGCAACCCGGGGGCCGATATTCCATCACTAGCACAGATTGACCTTGCAACATATGTGAGGGAGGTGCTTACCGCGCAAGATACTCGCCGCTTTGTCTTGGGCTTTACTCTCTGTGGATCTCTTATGAGGCTATGGGAGTTTGATCGGCTTGGAGGGATCGGCTCTGACCAATTCGACATTAACAAAAAGGATGGCGGGTTACAGTTCGTGGCCACAATCCTTGGGTTTCTACAGATGGATGAAGTGAAGCTTGGGTTTGACCCTACGATTGTCACATCTAACGACGAGCGGTATATCGAGATCGAACGACAAGGTCAGACAGAGCGTCTCATCCTTGACGAGGGCATGAAACGTGCGCCTTGTATTGCTGGCCGTGCGACAAGCTGCTGGAAAGCTCATCACGAGGAGCACCCGCAGACACCGCTTGTTATCAAGGACTCCTGGCAATACACGGACCGAGAAGAAGAAGGCAAAATGCTCCAAGAGGCAACTAAGAAAGGCGTCGTCAACGTGGCTCGATATTATCACCATGAGACTATTCGTGTCAATGGTGTCGATGATGACATTCAAACCAATGTTCGACACGGCCTAGACATCACAAAAGCTACAAACTATAGAACAGGGCGATCAGCACTGGTGACAGATGCGAGCGCGTCCAGTGTTTCGCGCAAACTTCGAAGCCAGAGTAGAGGTACTAAGCGGGCATCTAGCGAAACTGATCTTGCTCTACCGCCGAGCAAGCGAGCGTATTCAACATCTTCATCTAAGGCCAACAGCGACACAGTGGCGAATAGGGTTCGTCGGCGTGTCATTCTTCGCGACTATGGAAAGCCGATCTTTAAGGCAAGCTCACGGATAGCATTGCTTTCAGCACTCGAGATGTGTATTGAGGGGCACAGATCCTTGTATGAGGCTGGCTTTCTCCATAGAGACGTCTCTATCAATAACCTTCTAATAAATGAAGACGAAAAAAACCCATCACAGGAAGCTTTCCTAGTGGATCTCGACCTCGCTGTCAGGGAGCCACGGGAAGGAGCCTCGGGAGCGAAGGGAAAAACCGGCACAAGGGCTTTTATGGCTATAGGAGCGCTGTTGGGTGATCAACACTCCTTCATGCACGACCTAGAGTCATTTTTCTGGGTTCTTTTCTGGATATGCATTCACTACAACGGCCCAGATGACGGCAAAACTGTTCGGCGATTTGAAAAATGGAATTATGCGGATACGGAAGAGCTAGCAGAGCTCAAGAAGGGCCAGGTATCACATGAACAAGACTTCATCAAGACTACCAAGGAGTTCTTCACCCCACACTATCGGCCACTAATACCTTGGGTTAACAGGTTGCGCAAGGTGGTCTTTCCTAGTGGCAGGAGATGGGAAAAGGAGGACGACGAGTTATATTTGCAGATGCAGGATATTCTTCGGGAAGCGAGGAATGATACGGCTATTGTTGGCGCCGTGTGACTAATTATTATTGATTGTAATTATTTTTGTCCCAGCATGCAGGAGCATTTCCAAGGATCATGATGTTCGCTGATCGTGCGTCTTCTGCCAGCCTTGCCATGAAGAGCCAGAAAGTGTGGTCAGGACTTCTTTTGTATACATCAATAGGCCAAGCGGCTCAGAGCTGCTTGAAACATCAAACTTTGTAGCCAAAGTAAACTCAAGCTTTTGGCCCTTTCATGTATGCCACTTCTCCGTACGTCCTTGTGGACAACACCTGCTTGATGTATTGCGTGAAGAGATTGCAGCGCCTTAGCCGCGAGCTTTTTCCCCACATAATCGGCAAGGTCGAGATGATCCAGCTTGTAGCCCCCCTATGACATAAACCACATATACACAACGTATACGCGATGGTCATAGTAATATATCTTGTTTATTAGCCGAAGATCAATACTACCTAGAAATACGGGCATACTAACACCTTGTAGCGGCCTAAGACGCTAGTAGACCGCAGTCTCGTGCTAAAGATCCTTAATAAACGCCCGTACTATTCCTTTATAGATAAAGACGTAGCCATATGCAACTAGACTAACACGGAATAAGGTACCACGTGAGCCAACTTCACTAAGAGGCGTTAGGCCGTTATCTAAGGAATCTTCTAGCTACTAGGTTAAAAGTTAGAGCTATTTAGTATAACTAAGAGGGTAGCGGCGGCTAGTCAGCTAAGTGTCGGTATAATCGGGACTACTACTATGAAGTCCTATATTAGGGCAAGATATATTAAGGAAAGTCCCTTTAATAAGCCCTATTAGGCATTTCTGTGTGCAGTACTGCGTGGCTTGCTCTGCACGGCTTCTGGATACAGAGCCACGGGACTATTGAGCCTGAATTCTCTGACTTCTTCTCGGCCCCTGCGCTCCACCGCCCGCTCGCCGTTCTGCCGGGCTAGGTGTTTCCGGTGGCCGTCGTCCGATTTCGTCATCTGATGACTCGATGCATCTCGCCATCGCTTGTGTTCTACTGAATCATGGCGCAGACCGGACATTGACAGCAGATGATCCGGAGGTTTTCCAGGTTGTGCAAAATCTACAGACATTTCCTCACCCTTAATGTATAGTATGAAGAACGGAGTTAGAATCATATATACTCTTATTCAATACTAGTCAATAACAATAGGATTTTTCTTGCTCCGTCCCTGCTCCCCATGGTCTTTCCCTCCCCTCTTCCGCTTGAGCCCCTGTGCCACGAGGGGCAGCACATGGACAGATAGAAAGGCGGAGACGGCCGTGATCTCCTGTCCAAAGGTTGGAGGTAAAAATACTTCCAAAGTCGCTGGCTCGATCAAGGACCTGTGGGTCAGGCCGGATGCCACATGCATACATAGCCTCAATGATGTCAAATCTGCCGAAGATGAAAGCAGTGCCAAGGGCGGTCTGACCGTCCCTGTCTTTGGCGGATAGAGAGATCCGGCCATCTTCGAGTAGTGCTTTGACCGTTGATGAACTTATGTAGAGGCGAGATGTGGTTCCCGAGGGCTTGTGTTGGTATTCGTCGAGGTAAGAGCATCGTCGTTAGATGACTGCCGACTTGCTCTCGTACGTTCTTGTGCTCTTGCGAGTTCTCGTGCCTGCCTTCGAATATCTGGATTTATAGAAGGGCGCTTAGACGAAGGGGTTGAGCGAGTTCCCCAGTCAAGGTGAGTGCTGGCGGGGGCATCCAAGTGATCACTCTCGGGAGTCAGCTTTATACGGCTTGATCTGGAGCGCGTGTTGGTATTCTCCCGCAAATTGTAAACACTTAGGAGGGGGTAGTCGTGGATAACTAGCTAGCTAGGTGGCTCTATAGCGAAATTAAATAAAATTTTCCTCGTTAAGGCCGAGGATAGATTTAAGCTAGTTAACGGCGGAATTAGGGTCCTAGATAATGATAGACTCTAGGTCGTCATCCCTATTAGAAGAAGTGGACAGATTAGGTACATAGATGTCGTAGAAGGAGACTAGATAAGCGAGCATAGAATGCTGATAGGGAGTGGACGGCGTTCGGAGGGTATAGAAGGCGTTAGCATAGCGGGGAAAGCGAGCGGGATCGGGCTCGAGGATGCCTCGGTCGGGGTAGAAAGCGAGGATAGGCCAGATTAGGAGAGTAGGATTATATAAGGCGTTATTCCTAAAATAAGCGTTTATACGTATATAATTAGCCTTAAGTTCGTTAAAGCGAGTCTTTATATTAGCTATTAACTCCTTTAACTTAGCTATAACCTAATTAAAGGAGTGCTAAATAGAATAGAGCTTATCATTTAAAAATTTATTATATCGGTTCTAGAGTTCGATATATTTATCTTGTAGTATATAAGGAGATAGTATTGAGGTTATACTAATTATAATAAATGGATATATTAAGGCAAAAAAGAACGTATAGACGTGCGGCTGGGTCGTTAAGAGAGCGGGGAGCTCTCGTGACTTATATAAGGTAGGTTAATTCAATATTAAGAAACTATTTACAAATTAAGAGCAATTCTATATAAAGGAGTTATAATAGGATATTATATTTAAAGTCTATTTTACCTTATCCCCTTATTCTCTAAGAAGGGATTTTTCCTCCTTTTTATATATATTTCCTCTACTAGGATCGCCCTTTAAGAGCGCTTTTCTAATTTCTAGTCCTAGTTTAGATGTAGATATACTAATTTCATTTTTAGCCCCTTACCTTACTTGACTAATTAGCTATAGCCCTACTAATTATATAGTAGGTCCTTACTTAAATTATAATATACCCCCTAGTTAGATTTCTCTTTTTCTTTATATCCTCTTATACCTTTAATATTTATTACTTTAAAGAAATTTAATTATTCCCTCTTTTA
>LUFD01005713.1:6242-17059 GCA_003025255.1 Cordyceps pruinosa
TGGTGCCAAGAATGACAAGTACGTCGGGATCAACGCTTGGTACGAACGTCCTCAGAAGGGATGGTGGATTTTCAGCACTCTTTTCTACCCTTCAAACTATGACAAGAAGAATCTGGCCACTTTCCCAGTCGTTCCTGCAGACTGGGAGTTTGCCCCTCCCTGCGCTTCCTTCAAGGAGCTCAGCTACGATTTCGCATTTGGTAATACCAATGGCGGCGGAACCGGTGACACACTGGTACTCAAGCTTGGAGAAGGCAAGATTCCACTCGGAAAGTCATTTACGGCCGGCACCAGTACAAAGGGAACAGTTGACCTCAAGAAGACGTTCAAGAAGAAGGTTGTGCAACTCAGCGAACTCGAGACTGTAGCCTTCGACGACGACGACTCTACTGCTAGTTTCGGTGACAATGGCTGGATATTCAAAGGTATGTGCTACTCAAGGTCAAGTAAACGACATTGAACTGACCTCGGCTTCTTGACAGGCGTCACATTTACAGCAACTTGTGCAGATGTGCCAAAGAAGTTGCAGATGAACAAGTATTCGAATGTGAATGCAGACATCTATGCGGCCGGTAACAAGGAGCCTTGGTCTGGCAAACTCATCCCAAGCGATTGGATAGAGCTTAAATAGAGACTCAAATAGAGCCAAGCGGGAATCGAGTTGGTTTTGGCTTCACGGAGCGAGCCTAGCGGGTGCTCGACTCAAGACTCTCGCTTTTAGCCCACCGAATGAAGGCAGACGAGCCAAAGAGCTACAGGGTTCTCTCGCCTGCCATTTCACTTTACTGATTCCCTTTTTTTCTTTAGCTTTTAGATACTAGTGTGTGTTTTATTTCTGTTGCAGAATAGAATCTCTTGTCGTTTTTGTTGATACAGACCGAATGATTCACTGCGTGTCTTGTTGGTGGGCGACGACGTGTAATATGCGTCACGCGGGTGGTAGTTACCTATATTACCTATCGGTCAACACTCAAGATTGTCGCTACACCACGCACGGCGCTGTTTCAAGAACAGCTCGTACACCGAGGATCCCATCTCAGATAATCTAGCCCTTTTTGTATTGGCGCTGTTTCAGGAGCAGCAAGTACGCCGACAGAATACCATCTCAGATAATCTAGCGCTGTTCGTATTGGCTATGAGAGTAGAGGCTTACTTGCAATCGACTCTGTAGATTGCCGCGTCGCAATAATTGGTTGGCGACTCTTTAAGTCCCATCTCTTTTCCAAGGGATTTAGAGCGCTCATGAAAAACTTGCGTGGTTTGAGGAGAATTTGATTTCTCTCTTAGAGCGTTGATTGTGCTGCGAAAGACGGGCTTATGCATCCATTCCGGTTTCCACTCGATGAAGGCGGCTTTGCGGCTGAGTTTTGTGTTGAAGAAAGCCTCGGGTCATTTCTCATAGCCTTCTTTGGCAATAACTCCTTCGGCAATAGCTTTGGTCAAAATGTATGTCACAGGACAGAGAGCAGGGATATCTTCTTCCACAAGGGGGCCATGTCGGCACTACGTTTTGTTGTGCCCTCTATGCCATTGGGGCAGAATAGTTATAACAAGACGATCTCTTCCACCATTTCCCGAAGAATCCCGAATAATATAAAAATTAATATCCTCCTAACAAAGAAGCTGAAGTTTAAGGGGTTATGCGATCAGATCGCTTTCTTTATCGACGAGTTTGATGGGACGCCTGATTTTCCCTACATTAACTTATGCCACCGTGGATGTCCTCGCGCGGACATCCACCAACAGCGATGGCCACGCTAGAGCATTCCCCAAGCACGACAGCCTTCTCAGGTCGTGTCCTACCAAGAGGATCATGGCTTATCTATCCGCATTCGTAGCTGGCATAGCGCAGGACATCCGTATCAGGTGATAGTCATAATGTGATCAATCATTATACTCTTCTACACGGCCACAGTGGCGCTACAAAGATTGCTTTCGTTCCATTGATGTCGCTCGCTCAAAACGCATATTCGGCATCGGCAGTCAACTTTTGCTACCACGAAATAGGCCTAGAGGTAGATTCCACAAGCCGTTTTACTTATGTCTATGAATAGCAAATTTATGAGAAACTACTGTTTTGAATACGCGGAACCGTGACTTTTCATCTGCAATAAGCTTTTGCAGCCTTTGTGTGCGACGTTTTACCCATCGAATATGTTTTTGGAGTGGCCCAAGCTAGAAGTCAACAAGGCTGACGCTGGAGCAACGAGCACTATAACACAGGGGGGAGCTAACCAATTAGATCTGACTCCGCCGTTAACCCCGACTGACTAACTCACTTCCATGCCGACAATAAAGTATTAATATCTCCTGCAAATTTGTTCATTTCTACGAAAGCATGGTCTCCTGCAGCATATGAGGCTGTGCGGCGTCACGCCTAGGAGCCTTACTTACGGTGGGCCTCGCGACGCAGCTTTGCTACTGTCCGTCCCGGTCGCGACTGTCGGCCGCCACATGGACATTTTGCTACGCGGGGGGTTTAAATCCACTCCGACGCCTTTACAGTGATTCGCAACACCTCCTATACCACCTAAATTTGTTTCTAGTTTCTTCTTTTCTTTTTGGCCTTTGGCTCCCAGTCAAATCCTGGCTCGTCCAATTTGGCAGATTCGCTACCGTCCTGGCCCTCTTCATGTTGCGACTGCTCAGCAACCTTAGTCTACTCGTCCTCTGAAAACTCAGCCTCTGATTCCTCATCGCCATGCAGGTCAACAGCTTCAGGTAGAGGCGATTCTATATACTGTTAGTTTTTATAAAGCAGCGAAGCCGGAGGTCGTCCTCTTACCAAGGTCTAATGCGCGGTAAATATCAAGTTACTTAAGCTTAGTTTTAGCATTCTCTAAAGTCGTAAGCTTATACCCATATCAACTCCTTTCTAGCGCTAGTATATTACTTTTAGTGGCGATATAGGCTACTTCATTATTACAAAGGTCTAGGATGGTTTCTAATGGAAATAACGATAGTAGTTTGTTAATAAGACACCGCTCTACTACTAGCACACTAATGTTATGAATAAATTTCTTACTTACAAGCTTTTAAGTATGTTAGCAAACTGATGGCCTCGGATTGACAGCCTGGAGAAAAACACTGAGCAGTGCACTGACCTTATAATAGGCTTCCATATAGTCGACTGCGAGTTCGCTGCTATAACGCTCCATGTCAACTTCGATGTGTTTCTCTGACTGATTGAAGACTCGAGAGGGAAAAATGCTGATTTAACGACCACTCGCGAACTCATCATGCCCTATTATATTGCGGAACTGTTTCTCCAAGCTTTTCCGGCGCCTTTCCTCCTGGATCTTTTGCACGGTATCTGTCAAGTAATTTGAGACTGACTTTACGTCCTGAGTATTCTATACGCATGTTGACACCGACTCCCACTTATATGTGACGAGCGGAAAAAGAAGTGGCAGGCGTGAATGCCGGTACGGGTACTGGTAGCGATCGAGGCAGTGGTAGAGGTAGTAGTATAGGTAGTAGTAGAGGTGGCAGTAGAGGCGGTAGTAGAGGTAGTAGTAGAGGTAGTGGTAGAGGTAGTGGTAGACGTAGTTAGAGGATTAGAAATGTATGCAATGAAAGCCTAAATCTATTTTCTAGTTCTCTACTACCACTACCTCGACCGCTACCTCGACTGCTACCTCGACCGCTACAGTACCTGTGCCAGCCATCACGTTGACCCCTACCCCTACCACTGTCTTTCGTGCATACTATTTAGCATCTCCTTCAACTTTCTTAGGTGACTCTCTCGCTGTAACTGCCTAGCTTGTCTCTCTTTGTCTTGTCGCTCTTTCTCCCGTATATTGTCTGTGGCCCCATGTTCTCGTTGCTCGTCCACGATAATTTCATGCATTTCTTCTTTGAAATTGTCCTTGTAGTTTGCAATCGCTACCAGTTCCGGGGGATATTGGGTTTGCAACCGCGCCGCAATACAGCACAGAACTTGATTAGACACATTTAAAGTTCCACTATGAAGTTGTTAATATGCAGATCGAAAGTAACATAAAGTAATTACTGACATGACTGCCTCAGCTTCTTCTGACTGAAAGCGTAACAAGAAGTAACGGATGCTTTCCGGCGAGATCGCTCCATCGTTTCATTATCCGAGTGCGATAGAGAGTATGTGACCGAGACGTTTTTTCCAAAGGCAGATTTTGTGCGCTGGCATACCTGTCAATAACTATGCTACTGCATTTTCTTTTGGTGAAATATGCGCCTTCCTGACGTAGACGTCGTATTCTTTCCTGCAGAGACTGTAAGAGCCTTGACAATAAAACGGAACCGAGACGGGCCTTAGCCCACCCCGTTCCGGTGATGACTCCCTCTAATCGTTGGATAACGGCGTCAATTCGAGGGTCGGTATGCGAAATGTCGGGCGGCAACGTCGAATCTATCAACGAATTTACCCAAAATTTGCATATTTCCTCTAGATTATTTGTAAATGCCTCTTTTGCGCCTTTTTTTAATAATCCATTTGCCAGTAAGTTTGTTGTGCACACCGAGCCTTGGACAGTACCAACGCTTTGACTTGTGCCTGTCTCAGCTTGAATGACGACATATTGAGAATGGTTAAAATCAAGTTGATGGCGACGTCAATCCACTGCAGAGAGAGGCGGTGCTGTATATAAAAAGTCTCAGGTAATTGAGCCGTTCATCGCCTCTCAAGGCTTGCAACTGCTTTCTGCTTTCATGTCGGGAGCGAGGCTGGAATGGGGATGGCATGGAGCGCGGATCGAGACCTCAATGGAGTCTTGAAGACAAGTCACAGAATGCACCGAGCAACAGAGAGTGCTTGATGCAGCGAATCAGTCTTGATCGGAGTTTGGAGCCTGAGAGCAGAAATCAGATGGGCGTTTGGGGTCGTGGCCTCTAGAACAGGAAGCATGATGCATTGGAATTAGTTTGAGATAACTTGTGATACAGAGAGTAATTCACCACAGCCCTCATTCCTTGTAGTGATGCACCGAAAATAGATAGGTACCTACCACATAGACGTTTATAAGGATAGGGAAGACGTTTCTACTAGATATAGCAATCTTCGTCAGAGAAAAGTCCGCTCTCATATTGGGGGGTTATGCCCAATGTGTCCAGTTCATAATTGGCCAAGCGTTCCACCTTCCTGTTTATGCAGGCGGCTAGCTGATCAAAGAAAGTCACCCTGAAAATTTGGTACCGGTAACATATTCGCTTAGATCTATGTTGGGCTTGACGAGATATCGCACCCATGTGTCACAAGTCACACGCCGTTTGCTCTACACTCTCCCCGCCGCCTGTCTGATTGGTGCGGACCCTGTATTTACTACAGCTTCTCACTGATGAGAACCACACATTATAGTTCGCAGGCCGTTTCCTGTACCCGATCCCTGTTCAACTTTCATCCATCGCTGATGGTGGCATAACCGCAAGCGCCAGCTAGCCCTCGGGCGGCGGCAACGCGGACTAGGGCTGGAAACAGCGGACAGACCCTGATGAATCCAGAAAACATGCAGCAGCCGAGTGTCAAGACACAAAGCAGCAAACGCATCCTTGCATACTTCACGCTCTAATTGCTTGCGCGGCGGCCAACTCAATGCATTTTGCTGTGTATGGGCTTGAAAGACCAGTACTTGGTGCAGTATGCGAGATTTGGGAAAATTATCAAATGAGATCGCGGTTTTGAAACTGTCCTTGGCCGCTTCATGGCGGCTATGGGACCAAAAATGTCTACAGCTTGTCGTCGCGTTTCTGATCTCGGGCGTACCAATCTGGGAAGAGAGAGGGAGGGAGACAGAGGGATCTCAGAAACAGACATGCGTCAGACCAGATATAACAGCTCATGTATACCAGTAATTCACAACCGAGATCTCTGAGCAAATGTAACAATGACAAGACCGCAACTGCAGCGTGATAGAACAGGCGAGAACTTCGCCAGAGCGACACAACGCTTAATGAGACGATGCGATCAACTAAGCCGTCGGTATGGCGCCGACTTCTACGTAGTAGTGCGCCGACAACATCGGCACTACGACTACTGCTCTACCGAGGATTGCCATTTTCCGACCCGCATCAACATGGTAAGCCAGACATTTAAAGTCATTTTGATCGAGTGTGATGCTAAGTGCTCAAGGAAACGGTCTACCCTCGAGCTATCAGGCGGACGCCCAAAGATTTTCTTGAAACTCAGCCAGGCGGTTCTTCCAATTAACAGATTTGATGGCAATACTGAGCGACGAGGCTGTGTGATGGGAAGAGAAAAAGACATGGCAAGCTTAGTGTCTCTGCATGCAATGCTTAAGTGACACAGCAAATATCACTACGTGATCAATCAAACTCTGCGGCCGTAGAGGTTGAAAGTACGAGGCGGGATACTACCACAAGGACAAGGATACTCATTCGGTGGAGTTGAGCAACTTGATTGCTTTCAGAGAGACGTCTTAAAACCCAGACCTGAGGGCAATTCGGGGTGGGAGAGCAGCAAGCAAGTGCTGGGGCTAGCCAGTGGCTGGCTGTCTGTTTGTGCCAGTCAGTGGCTGTCAGTTGGTGCTGGTTAGTGGCTGTAGGTTGGTTCTGGTTCGTGGTTTGTGCTAGTTACTGGTTGTCGGTAGAGGCTACTCATGCAAAATCAGCTATAATTACCCCTAATCGGTTAGTGGCATTGGGTGCTAGTGACAGTAGAAGTCAGTGACACTTTGTAGGAGTTCATAGCGGAATGCTTGCCGATATAGAGAGGTCCTAGGGATTATCAATGTGATTTCCTGTTCAGAAGCAAACTTACCAGTCGATCGGCGGCCAGCGCTGCGACGACAGGAATGGTCAACGGTTCATCCGTAGAAACAGCATTTTTTCCAGCACTCTATCCCTATCTTGACTAGTAAACAATATTGCAAATACTGCAGGGCTAGTAAAGTCGGCCTCTTTGCAGTACGCGGTACCTGTTCTGACTGGTAAACAGTGATGCCAATACTGCAGGGCTAGTAAAGTCGGCCTCTTTGCAGTACATGGAACCTGTTCTGACTGGTAAACAGTGGTGCAAATGATGCAGGACTGGTAAAGTCGGCCTCTTTTCCGCACGCAGTCTCTTTCTTGACTAGTAAAGAGTGGTACAAAGGCTGTAGGACTAGTAAAGTCAGCCTCTTTGCAGTACCCAGACCCCATCTCGACTGGTAAGCAGTGGTACAAATGCTGCAGGACGTGTAAAGTCGGCCTCTTTTCAGCAGGCGGTCTCTGTCTTGACTGGTGAACAAGAGACGCCTAACCGGTTAGCTCTCCACCGTGATTGGTAGAAGAAAAGACAGTGTACTGGGTTAGCTGACTGATGTAGCACGGTGGATCAGATATTCTACAGGGCGCTTAGTGGCCCGACCAAGGCCAATGGCCAGGCTGGTTAGCCTCCGTAGACAACAACTCTTGCTTGAACTTGATCCCCAACAAAAGTTCGTCCATCTCCAAGGGTAGTAGAGCCGTGACCTAGCGGGTCAGGCCACGGCAATCTGACTGCTCTGCATGGTGTTTTGGCGAAGACGTACTGCACTGTAACCTACGAATAGAATGCATTAAACTCCTTTTAACCAGTTCTTGGTGCGATTTGTAAACATCACCCCCAGTACATCAATACGGTTCGTCAAGTCATCCTAACTCGTGCTTTGTACGCACTAGGACAAGAAGTCATAAAGCAAAGTATCAAGTAGTTCACATGCCATAATTTGCTACTGCAGCCAAACTAAAATAATACAAAAAGCATAATGTACATACAAAAGAATGAGTCACGTCTTCGCAACCGTCATCTTTGCGGCTTTCTTCTGCTGTCGTCCTCTGCGTGCCTTTTCACGGCGCGCCGCCTGCCTTTGTCTCCGTTTTGCGACTTAGTCCGATGCCCTAAGGCTCACTCCATGAACTCGCTCAACATGACCTCGAAAATGATCCACGTGGTCAAACTTCTCTTGCCTGCATTTGGGATGGCCACACCAGATCGCCTCACCACGTCGCTCGGCTGTCTCTCGGCGGCCTAAATGCTCGTCGTCGAAGTGGTCGTTAAGTACCGGCGGACGGCAATAACTAAATTTCCGCGCCTCGACTGGTAGCTGCTCGTCACCGATGCAGTCTGGGCATTGCGTTGTTTCTATAAGCAGTGGAAAAGGATCCTCTAGCACCGAACCTCGCTCCAGCGATGGGTCACTGTCTGGTGACTCTTGCTTGACAGACGTCTCGATCCTGGCTGGCCGCTGCACGCGTCTAGTCTTGCCTGTTTCCTTCTTATCACAAAGAGCCACCATCAAGTCGATGGCCTCAACTCTGTATTTAAAAAGCCCATCATCTGTCCAGCCATTGGGCTGAAGGCACAGAATTTCGGCCAATCTTGCCTGTTCCGGTATGACAAGGTCAATTGCTAGCTGCTTATATTCTTCGTCGACCTTACCGCGAGCTTGCGCCTCAATGTCCTAGGTAGGGCGGTTGTAAAAATAGTATTCGCGGTATTCTTTTACCGTCGCCCTGTCGCGCTGTGTCCGCTTGTTTCTAATATCCTCCGTCAGTGTTCGGATTCTCTCCTCATGCTAACTATCCTCAATTCGATACCTCCCCTACTTAAGCTTTTTGCGCTCCTCCTCCAACTCCACAATCTCGGGGTCGGGTGGCTAATTCGCCCATACCTCTTCAGGCACCATATCCCGTACGGTACGAGGGTCGCGAGTAAGGCTTATATAAGCAAACATATAAAATAGCTAACTTTACTTTTCCCCTCTAAGAAGGCATTCTAGAGATCGAAGTCGGCAATCTCATTTAGATATGTACTATAAAATGTCTTAAAACTAGGGTTATGCCGCATTATCTGATCGCAGACCGAATCCGGTGCGTCACCTGTTAAAGTTAGTATTGGTGTAGATAACTAAGGTGGTATGTGCAAGCTCTAACATACTATTTACAGCGTTCGTAGCACCTCTCCGAGCAAACCTAGGCGTCCAAGCCTTCTCGTGGCCGGATTCTAGGCTCTGCCGGCCCATATCATAACTTAACTTAGAGTAGAGCATCGCCTTGTCTTTAGAGAGTGTTGCACCGTTAATGCGCCGAAAAACGGGAACTTTTAATTTTTCCTCTTTCTAACGGATTGGCATGCATTCATTCAAGCCCCAAACTTTCTTCGAAAGTAGACTATACGCATTAGTTAGGCAAGGCGCATAAAACGCATGGTCATGCAAGGCTAATGCGACGACTACCATAATGACGTCAAAAATGAGCTTGCTAGTAGGCGTGAAGAAAAATATCGTCCTAAAATAGCACAATTAGTTATAGTTCGGACGGTAAGCGGTTGGGAGATAAGGTAGGACGAACGGCTTCGGCTTGTTGTCAGCTCCTTTGTGGTGGATAAATTTAATGGCTATGGCCAATACAGGCTTCCCCGTTGCGGGGTGCCGCACAATTATCAAAAGAATATCCTTATAGTAGAGAGCTTTAGGACGGCCCCTCTTGATTGTCTCTTGAAGGAGCATCTTGTTGAGCCCTGCGGACTCCTCGTCCAGCGTCTGATCCGCACTGCTGTCACTCTCCACTTCTTGTATAACTTTCTGGTCAAAGAGAATTTGTCTGGAGCCATCCTTCGGACCTTTCCTCTCGTTGTCCACTAGCTCTGCAGGTCGTGCCCCGGTATAACACAAGAGCTGGTAGTAGCCAGCCAACTGGATGCGATGGCGGCCTAGGCTGAATGCGCTTGTATCGTACGCGATGTTGAACGTCAGTATGACCCGAAGACTGTCGGCATTCAAGACTGGCTTGCCGTCAGTATTCGGCGGTCGGAGATGGAAGTGAGGTATCAAAACGTTTCGGTGGTACTAGGCTGTGGTCAGCATGCATGGTTGGGAACTCCGGCTAAGTGTGTTTCAATACCTTTAGACTTCTTTCGTATCATTTCTATCCATGTAACGCCCTGTGATGGTCGTGTAGAGCTGCTGGAATTGGCGAATATAATCCTCCAACGAACCCCACGACTGGACCTTATACTTTTCGCAAATAAAGAAGAAAAAGTCCATCGTGGTGGCACGGGGAAGGTCAACAATCGTGGCTCGCCAGTCGCCGACATTCATCTCATCGCAATAGCTGCATCGAGGTTAGCGGTAGGCTCCGTGCGGGCTTCGAGAGATCCTTAACGTACCATTTCCATCGCCCAAAGATGCCCGAGACGTTGATCTCTGCTTCTGCAGAGTATTTGGGCTTCACGAATCGAACGGAGCTGAGACACTGCCGATTCGCAGCATGTTGCTCGGCCGAGAGCGGCGCAGGCTTTGCTACTTTCTCAAGTTTCTTGGCTTTTTGAAACTGGAGGAAGTCGAGGTGATGGTTTACTGGGGCGTTTGCATGTCGTGTGCGGGCCACGGCGGTTGGCATCGTGGAAGAATCGTCTCAGGTGCTGTGGTGCGGAGGTGGCCTGGCTTGGATGCCACGACGGACTTGGGGTGATGGAATGAAGGAAAAAGAGGCGGCCGAGGGCGCTGCCGCCCTATATACCTTGGTGCCGGCCATTCTGGTGGTAGTAGGCGCCGAAATACGTGAGCAGCGAAAATAGCACAACAGCAAACGTACAACAGGAAACGTAACTTGACGTGGTAGGCTCCTGGGGTGGAGGGTGGGGAGGAGCTGCGTAACAAATACCCCCAGAAGTACTTGGTACCTGACAGGGGTCTGCCTGGAGCGCGAGTCCCTCACTGCTTTGGCCGCTAAAAACGGCGGCAGAACCCGCCAGATTTGGTGGCTTCAGCAGCGCATCCTTCGTTTAAAGAGTAATATTAACTTCTAGCCTAATATAATATAGTATCTTCTATACTATTACTATTATTATTAGTAAACTTATC